>PITA01002528.1:114634-159152 GCA_004023965.1 Spilogale gracilis
AAAAAAAAAAAAAAAAAAGACATGTCAATTTTATTCAAAGCCATGAAAGGGTTTTAAGCAGAGGACTGACATGGTCTGATTTCATTTTTAAGAGTTCATTTTGGTTACTATACGGAGGAGGGATTTTAGGTACACAGGGGTCCAAGCAGGGAGGCTGGTCAGGAGGGCTCTCTACAAAGGTCCAGATGAGAGTCACTTGAGGTTTGGGCTAGGGGGAAGCAGAGGAGATGTAGAGAACTAGAGGGAGGCAACATCTGTTTTGGAGATAGCACTAGGCAGTTTTACTAGAAAGGAGCTATGGTGAGGAGAAAAAAGTAGACCTCCAGTAGGCCTGAAGCCTGGGCCTGCAGAAAACGCTCTTTGGAAAATGCGCTTCACCACTTCATTCAATCTTTGTTGCCCCAATTGATTATGTGCACCTGCTGACAAGGACATCTGTAGCAAGAGACTCTAGAAAAAAAATCAAGCAGAAGACAGGAGCCAGAAAGATACATCTCTATCCTTACCTTCCCAAGGGAAAGGCATGTTCAGCTGTTATTTCCTACCTCTGAAACTACTTCTCTGAATTTCTATATATTTTGCCATTGAGGAAGCCCCACATACCATAACCGCCTGTTGGTGGGTTTTTTTCTTTTTTTTTCTTTTCTTTTTTAGGATTTTATTTAGTTATTTGAGAAATAGAGAGGGAGGGCTAGAGAGAGCGAGAGAGTACCAGCAGGATGGCGGGGGGGGGGATAGAGAGAGAGGGAGAAGCAAGCTCCCTGCTGAGAAGGGAAGCCCCACTCAGTACTCGACCAGAGGACCCTGGAATCATGACCTGAACTGAAGGCAGATTTTTTTTTTTTTTTAAAGATTTTATTATTTATTTGACAGAGAGAAACACAGCCAGAGAGGGAACAGAAGCAGAGGGAGTGAGAGAGGGAGGAGCAGGCCTCCCGCCGAGCAGGAGCCCGATGTGGGACTCGATCCCAGATCTCCGGGATCATGACCTGAGCCAAAGGCAGTTGCTTAACCAACTGAGCCACCCAGGCGCCCCGTGAAGGCAGATTTTTAACTGGCCAAGCCAACCAGGTGCCCCATGTGTCTGATGTTCAATCCTATCATTTCTGTTGGTTAGCCCTTAGGAGGTTGGATGTTTCCCCAATTTTTATCTTAAAGGTAGAGAAGACCAAGGATAATACAGATTTGGGAAGAAAACTCAAGAGCTCTTTTAGGAACATGGTGAGTTTGAGATGACTATTAGACACTGAAGGGAAGACGTCAAGTAGGCAGGTGGACATAAAAAAGACTGGAGTTCTGATTTTGAGAGTCATCAGCGTATTAATGATATTTAAAGGTATAAAACATATGAGATCGCTTAAGAGAAGAATGTAGATGACAGGGCATAAATTAGTGGTCCATGGACACATCTGCTGATCCAAAGACATGTTTAATATTATTATTATTTTGGCCTTCACGTATTTAAAAACTTGTACCAAAATTTAAAAATTAGTCAAGTTCACATTTTTAAAAAACCTATATTCAAAGTTTCTCTTTAAAGAACTGGACAACCTGGAAACACTTGGCTTGACCTGTAGCAGCTTCCTCATTTATATAAGGCATGAACTCCTTAATTCACCCTAATGTCCTCTCAGCACTAAAGGCAACTGCCATTTTCCATTTACCACTATTTATACACCACTTTTCTTTTTAAGATTTTATTTACTTACTTGAGAGAACATGAGTGCATAAATGGGGGGAGGGGCAGAGGGAGAAGCTGACTCCCCTGAGCGCAAAGCCTCCCCTCTCACCCCACTTGAGATCATGACCTGGGCCAAAGTCAGACCCTTAAACTAACTGATCCACCCAGGTACCCCACTACTGTTTTTCTAATAGAAATAACTATCTCTAAGGATCCATGTCTCTATTAAAACGAGGAAAATAAAAGATCATAGAAGCCTTGTATTTAAAGAAAAAAGGGAAGGAGCATATTCCTTTATGAAATTTAAGACTATCTCTATACACTCAAAAATGCAAACAATCACTGCACATCTTCATTTACCTTTCCCATCGGAACTTGTAGGCATGAGTTTGCAATCCCTAGGGTAGACAGAGAAAAGACCAAGTCTGAGCCACCTCAATTATTTAGATGTGAGGTAAAAAGGAAATTGGAAGATGAAAAAGGGGAAAGAACAGATTGATAGGAGGCAGGAGAGTTTGTGAAGACATGAAAACCAAGAAGAATATCTTACATAGGAACTGTGCAGATGCTTTTTGAAAGCTAAAATAATGAAAGTCCATCTAAATGTCTGTTGGATTAGAAAACAAGAAAGCCGGGGCACCTGTGTGGCTCAGTTGTTAAGCATCTGCCTTCAGCTTGGGTCATAATCCCAAGGTCCTGGGATCAAGCCCCCCCACTCAGGCTCCCTGCTTGGTGGGAAGCCTGCTTCTCCCTCTCTCACTCCCCCTGCTTGTGTTCCCTCTCTAGCTGTGTTTCTCTCTGTCAAATAAATAAATACAATCTTTTTTAAAAAAGAGAAAAGAAAACAAGAAAGCCATCAACTTGATCAGTTTCAGGAGGGTACTCTAGGGAGGTCAAATTAAAGTAGCTTGAAGAATTAATGGAGAATACCAATTTACACCCAAGCGAGTAGAAGAAAAAAATGAGAGAGCAGACATCAGGGAAATAGAACACAAACATACAGTAAGGAAGATCAATGAAGTGAGGAGTTGGTTCTCTGAAAAGACTAAAAGAACTGATAAGCCCATAGGAGTAATCAAGAAAAAAATAGAAGCACAAATAAATCATGTCAAGAATGAAAAGGGGGCCATCCCTACATATACTTCAGATTGGGGGGAAAAGCTGTCTGAAGATACTATATACAAGTTTATGCCCATAATTTTAAAATATGAAAGAAGCTTTAGATGAATAATATAATTTACCAAACAGACATGAAGACAGAGTGCCTGGCTGGTTCAGTCAGAAGAGCATGCCTGCCACTTTTGATCTAGTGGTCAGGAGTTTGAGCCCCACATTGGGTATAGAGATCACTTACTTATAACTAAATAAACAAAATTTTTTAAAAAGACATGAAGAAATAGAAACTATAAATAGCTCCAAAACCATTAACGAAATGATATCTATAATTCAAATACTTGCCTAAAGAAACAAAACCAAAAAAACTTCAGAAGGCTTCCTCTGTAGATTCTAATCAAATATTTAAGAAATAAGAATGGCGGGGCGCCTGGGTGGTTCAGTTGGTTGAGCGACTGCCTTCGGCTCAGGTCATGATCCCGGAGACCCGGAATCGAGCCCCACATCAGGCTCCCTGCTCGGGGGGAAGCCTGCTTCTCCCTCTCTCACTCCCCCTGCTTGTGTTCCCTCTCTAGCTGTGTTTCTCTCTGTCAAATAAATAAAATAAAGTCTTAAAAAAAAAAAAAAAAAGAAATAAGAATGGCAATCTTACACAAACTCTTCCAGAGAATGCAAAAATAAGGAAAGCCTTAACCTATTGTATGAGACCAGCATGACTCTGTATCCAAAGTGGACAGGGTCATTTCTAGAAAAAAAAATTAGAAGCCCAGCATCACTCATGAACATACTTTAAAAAGAAATCCTCTAAAAAGCACTAGCAAAATGAATTCAGCAATGTATAAAAAGAATAAGACATCATGACCAAGTTGAATTTATTCCCAAAATTTAAAAATCAATGTATTTCACCGCCACCACAGAAAAAAGGTGAAAAACCACACAGTCATCTCAAGATGCAGAGAAGGGCTCCTGGCTAGCTCAGTTGGTTAAGCGTCACTCTTGATTTCAGCTCAGGTCATGATCTCAGGGTTGTGACATCAAGCCCCACATCAGCCTCTGCACTGAGCAGGCAGCCTGCCTGAGGATTCTCTCTCTCTCTCTCTCTCTCTCTCTCTCTGCCTCTCCCCCTCCTTAGATATTGTTTTAAAAAATAATAAAAAAGGAAATGCAGAAAAAGTACTTGATAACATTAAAAAACTATTCATAATAGTAATAAAAACCTCCTAACAAACCATGAATAGAATGCATTGTATTTAATCTGGTAAAGGGATCTATAAACAAACTTATGGCAGATATCATATTCAATATGAAAATGTTGAAAGCTGTCATTTTGAGATAGGGAATGAGTCAAGGATGCCTACTATCAACACTTCTCCTAAACACTACACTGTGATCCCAGTCACTATTGTTAAGATAGGAAAAGAAACAAAAAGTTTAAGAACTGGAAAGAAATAAAATCATTTCTCAAATGATGTAACAGTGTACACAGAAATCCAAAAGACTCTACAAGTGAGTAATTCGAATTAATAAGGTTCCTTAATAAAAGAGAAATATGTAAAAGTCAACTGTATTTCTTTATACCGACAAAATTTTTTAAAGATTTCATTTATGATAGTTTTTCATTTTATTTTATTTTTTTATTTTTTCCATAACCCAGCCACCCTATCCCTCCGCCTCAACCCCCAGCAACCCTCAGTTTGTTTCCTGAGATTAAGAGTCTCTTATGGTTTGTCTCCCTCCCTGGTCCCATCTTGTTTCATTTTTTTCCCTCCCTACACTCCATGACCCCCCGCCCTGCCTCCCAAATTCCTTATATACCACAGAATTTTTAAAATCACAGAAAACTATAAGTAGATTTTTAGGAGAAATTAAAGATCTAAATAAATATTCTTAGATGAGAAAACTCAATATTGGGGCACCTGGGTAGCTCAGTTGGTTAAGTCACTGCCTTCAGCTCAGGTCATGATTCTGGAGGCCCGGGATTGAGTCCTGCTACACGAGGAGTCTGCTTCCCCCTCCAACCTCCCCTCTCATGCTCTCTTTCACTCACTCTCTCTCTCTCTCTCTCAAATAAATAAATATTTTTTTAAAAAAAGAAAACTCAATATTATAGTTACTCCCTACAAAATGATCTAGTGATGTAGTACAATTTCAATCAAAATATCAAAAAATTATTTTGTAGGGTACCTGGGTGGCTCAGTTGGTTGAGCAACTGCCTTCAGCTCAGGTCATGATCCTGGAGTCCCAGGATGGAGTCCCACACCAGGATCCCTGCTTAGCAGGGGGTCTGCTTCTCCCTCTGACCCTCCCCCTCTCATGCTCACTCTCTCTCATTCTCTCTCTCTCAAATGAATAAAATCTTTGAAAAAAATATAATTTTGTAGAAACTGAAAAAGCAGAAATAAATAAACTAAAGAAAATGTAAAGGACCAAGACTAAGATACTTTGGAAAAACAACAAGATGGCAAGTACTGCTGTCCCAGATATCAGGAGTCATGATAAAACAATAGTACCTACAACAGTTTGTGATCATAGGTACAAGAATAGAAAAACAGACTACTAGAGAGTCCAGAAACAGATTTTATATACATTTGTTTCATGGTGAAGTGGCACTGCTGATCAGTGAAGAAAGGTTTATCTTTTCAATTCATGGTATTAGAGCAACTGGATAACCATATGGGGAATAAAAATGAAACTTGACTCTACCTCACAGCCTACACACACACACACACACACACACACATCAATTTCAGGTGAACTGTAAATCTAAATGTGCAAGGTTAAAACCACAAAACTAATAATACAGGAGAATATCTTTATAACTATGAGTAGGATAAGACTTCTTATATAACATAGAGAGCTTCTGATAATCAAAAGATAACATTAAAAGAATGTAAAGATGGGGTGCCTGGCTGGCCCAGTCAGTACAGCAACCAACTCTTGATCTCAGGGTTGTGAGTTTGAGCCCCATGTTGGGTGTAGAGATTACCTAAAAATAAAATCTTACAAAAATAATATAAAGGCAATTCACAGAATGGGAGAAACATTTAAGGTATACATTTAACTCACAAAGGATTCATAGCCAGAATATATAAAGAATGCCTATAAATCAGTAAGAAAAAGACAATTCCAAGAAAAAGGAGTAAAAGACTTGAAAAGGTACTCCATAAAAGAAGCTATCTGAATGATCAATAAAATATAAAAAGATGCTCAATCAAAATATAAAATAAATAAAAACTTTTTAGCACAGTGAAGGAAGCAATCAACAAAACTAAAATGCATCCTACTGAAGGGAGAAGATATTTGCAAATGACATATCTGCTAAAGGGTTAGTATCCAAAATATATAAAGAACTTATAAAACTCAACACCCCAAAAATGAGTAATCCAATTAAAAAATGGGCAGAAGACATGAATAGATATTTTTCCAAAGAAGACATCCAGACAGCCAACAGACATATGAAAAGATGATCAACCTCACTCATCATCGGAGAAATGCAAATCAAAACTAGGAGATACCACCTCACACCTGTCAGAATGGCTAAAATCAACAACACCAGAAACAACAGGCATTGGTGAGGATGTGGAGAAAGGGGAACCTTCTTACACTATGGATGGGAATGCAAACTGGTGCAGCCACTCTGGAAAACAGAATGGAGGTTCCTCAAAAACTTAAAAATAGAGCTACCCTATGATCCGGCAATTACAGTACCCAAAGAATACAAAAATACTAATCCAAAGGGATACATGTACCCCAATGTTTAAGCAGCATTATATACAATAGCCAAGTTATGGAAACAGCCCAAGACTCCACTAACTGATGAATAGATAAAAACAGATGTGGCATATATACATAAAGGAATATTACTCAGCCATAAGAAAGAATTAAATCTTGCCATTTGCAACAGCATTGATGGAGCTAAGCAAAATTAGTCAGAGAGAGACAATTACCACATGATTTTACTCATATTGGAATTTAAGAAAGAACACAAATAAGGGGGGGGGGAGAAAGAGGCAATCCAAGAAAGAGACTCTTAACTATATAGAATCAGATGGTTACCAGGGGGAGGTGGATGGGGGATGGGTTAAATAGGTGATAGGGATTAACAAGTGCACTTGTGATGAGGACCAGGTATTGTATGGACGTGTTAAATCACTGCCCTGTACTCCTAAAACTAATATTACACTGTATGTTAAGTGGAATCTAAATAAAAACTCCAAAAAAGTTTTTAAAAGAAAGAAAATGCAAGAGGGTGTAATTAAATATAGTGTGATTTAATAAAAATATTGGATTAAAAAATCTTTTTAAAAAGATACTTAACCTCACTAGTAATCAGGAACATGAAAATTAAAACCACAATGAAATATTACTACACACCCATGGGCATAGCTAATATTAAAAAATCTGACAGTACTAAAGAGTAAAAATTAAAAATAAATAAAAATCTGACAGTACCAGATGTTGATAAGATATATGACAAAGACAATTTTCATATAGTCTTGGTGGGAGGTTAAATTAGTAAAACCACTTCCAGTTTTTTTTAAAGATTTTATTTATTTATTTGACAGACAGAGAGAGACAGGGAGAGAAGGAGCACAAGCACGGGGAGTGGGAGAGAGAGAAGCAGGCTTCCCACTGAGCAGAAAGCCCAATACAAGGGCTCATCCTGGGACATGACCTCAGGTGAAGGCAGACACTTAATGACTGAGCCACCCAGGCTCAGCCTCTACCCAGTCGCCCCTGTGGAACCACTTCTGAAAACAACTGGAACAATGGTTAGTTACACTCATATAATACTGATTGGAGGATATATTAGTGAAAATCCCCTTGGCAAACGGCTTGGCATTATCCATATACATTAAACACAATACCCAATTCTACAATCCAGGACTCTACTCATAGATACATATGCCCAGTAATAATGAGTGCATATGTTCACTGCAACATTCTTTGTAAGTGCTCCAAATCACAAACAACCTAAATATCCATCAATATTATAATAGATGAATAAGTTGTGATATTTTTATACAATAGATTACTATATGGCATAGAACCACCGTCACACACATCATAGGCAAATCTCACAAACATAATGTTCAGCAAAAGAAGACAGACACAAAAGAATACATACTTGACCATTTCATATATATTAAATTTAAAAAGCAGGCACATCCAAATTATAGTGCTTAGGTATGCATGCTTTAATAATAAAGATACAAAGAAAAAAAAGAATGTGAATACTATGAAATCAGGATAATGATAACCCTTGGGGGATAACGACTACAAGGGGTCATCAGGGGATCTCCTGGGGTACTAGCAATCTTCTATTTCCTGACCTAGTTTCTAGTTACACAGCTGTTCTCTTCTGATAAATCATTTAGCTATTTTTGTTTCAGGCACTTTTCTTGATATGTTTTATTTCACAAAAAAAGGTTAAGAAAAAAAGACTTAAGGGGCAAGTTAAACAGATGAAACAAAACTAAATAAAGAAAAAAGGGAACTATAAAAGAGACCTAAAGAAACTGTGCAGTATGAATCCACAGGGATGACAATTATGTTAACTATAAAAGAGAGAGATGCCTGGGTGGCTTGGTGGATTAAGTGTCTGCCTTCAGATCAGGTTGTGATCCCAGGGTCCTAGGATCAAGCCCTGCATCAGGCTTCCTGCTCAGCAGAGTCTGGTTGGGATGCTCTCTCTCCTTATGCCTGTCCCCCATCTCTTAAAAAAAAAAAAAAAGGAAGAAATGGAAGAATGGAAGAAAGGAATGAATGGCTTTCTTCCTAAAGCTTTTCTGTGGCTGCAATCAGGGAAATGCAATCACACCTGAAGGAGATATGACCTCCAGCAGGAGCCTAATACTTACCCAAAGCCAAAATGAAGTAGATTTAGGATTATTTGCCACTTTAGCTTATCCATGCCTCTGCTATAATAATTAAACAATTGCTGTCACTAGCTATTCAGTTCAGACTACCCTGTTGCTGCACTGATACTTCATTTAGTGAGAAAATCAAGGTGTTGGCAAGAGTCAATTTTCCTCATCTACTAAAGCTCACTATTTAGCAATGGTTTCTTCTGTTACTGTTGGTATAAATATTTCTAAAATGATATAGTTTCTTATACAGAATACCCCAAAAGTATCCATTCCTTTCCTGGTTGCCCAAGGTCTTTGTAGAAACAGCTACTGTTATCACTGATACAGTGAAATACCTCCGGTAGCCAAGGTATGAGATCTGGTGTGACCATAAATAAGCCTTGCCCACGCTGCCACGTGTCCACTTGGTCTTCACTGCACTGGCACCTGCTAGGCCTCCCACCATGCTCTGACCTATTTTGTGGCAGCTATTCTGCTTAGGGCCTCTTCTGATTCCATGTGCTGGCTCTAGGCCATATCCTAGATATCCAGAAGAAATACATCAGAAAATCTTGGCAAAGCATTCTACTGAATTAGCCAGAAATGATAACTATGATCTATTTATAATTTTATAATATCTCTGTTTCAAGGAGATTAAAGTTCACTCTGAATCAGAATGACAGAGGAACAGATGTACCTCATCCCAACTATATCACAACTCTCCCAAAGGAAGAGCTACTAGAAAAATTAACCAGATGTGGGGCACCTGGGGGCCCCAGTCCAGTAAGTGCCTGACTCTTGATTTCAGTTCAGGTCATGACCTCTGGGTTGTGAGATGGAGTCCCATGTTGGGCTTTGTGTACTTGGCATGGAGTCTGTTTGAGATTTCCTTCTCCCTCACTCTCTGCCCCTCCCCCCACTCCCATGCTCTCTAAATAAAAGGAAGGAAGGAAGGAAGGAAGGAAGGAAGGAAGGAAGGAAGAAAAAGAAAGAGAGAAAGAGAGAGGGGCGCCTGGGTGGCTCAGTTGCCCAACCAACTGCCTTCGGCTCAGGTCATGATCCTGGAGTCCCAGAATTGAGCCCCACATCAGGCTCCCTGCTCAGCGGGAAGCCTGCTTCTCCCTCTCTCACTCTCCCTGCTTGTGTTCCCTCTCTAGCTATGTTTCTCTCTGTCAAATAAATAAATAAAATCTTTTAAAAAACATTTAAAAAGGGGTGCCTGGGTGGCTCAGTGGTTAAACATCTGCCTTCGGCTCAGGTCATGATCCTGTAGTTCTAGGATCAAGCTGCACATCGGGCTCCCTGCTCAGCAGGAAGTCTGCTTCTCCCTCTCTCACTCCCCCTGCTTGTGTTCCCTTTCTAGCTGTGTTTTTCTCTGTCAAGTACATGAATAAAATCTTTAAAAAGAGAGAGAGAGAGAGAGAGAGAGGAATAAATAAATAATAGATTATTGGTTGATTAACCAGATGGTTAAGAAAGCCTGGGGTTCAAGTGTTTACTTTTTTATGCCTCCTCTCCTACCTATAAAGTGGAGGTAACGACTGTATTTTCCTACAGTGGATTACTGTGGAAATTAAATGAGATATTGCAAACAAAATAGCAAAGTATCTGGCTGAGAATAAACAGTATTTTAACTGTTATCTCCTTAAATGCTACTTTGTGTAATAATTCCCATTTAAGTAGACTTCCCCGGGTGCCTGGGTGGCTTAGTAGGTTAAGCCTCTGCCTTCCACTCAGGTCATGATCTCAGGGTCCTGGGATTGAGGCCTGCATCAGGCTCCTCTCTCTGCCTGCCTCTCTGCCTATTTGTGATCTCTCTCTGTCAAATAAATTTTTAAAAAATCTTTAAGTAGATTCCTTAACTATCTTCTCCATTGCATCCTTATGAAAATACTATTAAAAATATTAATAGTAGGGGCACCTGGGTGGCTCAGTTGGTTAAGCGACTGCCTTCGGCTCAGGTCATGATCCCAGAGACCCGGGATCGAGCCCCACATCGGGCTCCCTGCTCGGCGGGAGGCCTGCTTCTCCCTCTCTCACTCCCCCTGCTAGTGTTCCCTCTCTGGCTGTGTTTCTCTCTGTCAAATAAATAAATGAAATCTTGAAAAAAGAAAAGAAAAGAAAGTTAGAATTTCTGTGTTTTAAAAAAATTAATAGTAGCTAATATTTCATGAGCACTGACTGTATGTGAAAATCATGCTGAACCCCTTATAAGTCCTGTCAATTTGAATCCTTTGAAAAGCCCTGGGAGGGAGATGCCATTCCAACCCTATTAGACAAAAGTGCACTGAGACTCTGAGAGGGTAAATAGCTTGTCCAAGTTCAAAGAATGGTTAAGCGGTCAAAATGGAGCTGGTAGAGATTTGTCTCACTCTAGAACCCATGATTATGAGCACTCCTCTATCCTGAGAAGTGGCTTCTCCTTCTGCTAAATTCTATTTGTGAGCTAGCTGAAACAAGCTAATTCTCCTTTAATCTTATCTCCACTTGACAATTCAAGTTAATCTAGTTAGAAAAGCAGAAAAGATTTACACGTTCCGTTTTTGCTTTTTAACTTACCCACTCACAGTCGATTCCAAGCACTGGGCAATCTTCTAACTCACTCCTAAGCAAGGGCTCAATTTGTTCCCACTCCGCCTCCTGAGACACAGTGACCACCTTTGCTCCGCGGATCCTCTCCTCCCACAAGGCTCCAGGGCCGCTGGAGCGCAGCTGGTCCTCTTCCGGAGGCGGCGGCTCCCTCCCGCCAGGTGCTTGCCGCTGCCGCCTCCGCAGCCTGTCGGTGTCCGTGTCGGTGTCCGTGCGGAGGCTTGCTTTATCCCGCCGCCGCTGGATGCCCTTCCACAGGACAAACCCCCCCACGGCCACACCGACCAGGGTGGTCACTGTCAAAGCCATTAAGTATCTAGACATCTTCAACTTTTTTTGCTGTTTAGGAAAGCATAGCACTAATCCCACAATCTGCAAAACAAGTGGCAACAATATATTTACATACAGAATTTAAACCTAGATGGAAACAAGTTTTCCCCTAAAAAGTGCTCCATCAATAATCTATGTGTCCACAAACTAACAGAATGCTACAAATTTCCACATGGAAAGAGTGATATTTATTTTTGTCACTTTTGTACATTCTGTACTCCCATCTCTATCTTCATTCCCAGGAGAAACGCCCCCACCAGCTGCCCAGCGCTCACCTAATCATGTGACAACAGGGCATTGGAACATGGACACGTTTGTACAGAATTTGAAAAATCATGGGCGCCTGGGTAGCCCAGCCAGTTAAGTGGCTGCCTTTGGCCCAGGTCATGATACCAGGACCCTGAGATGGAGTCCCACATCCGGCTCCCTGCCTGATTTTAAAAAATCAAAATTTATTATGATCCTACTACCTTTAGGTGGCCACTGTGATCAGTTTGACGTTCTAGTATTTTACACAATTTAAAAAAATAATAAGAATGGCAGATGACTTTAGTCAGGGAAACCCCCACACAGTAGTCTTCCATTCTTCTAATCACATGTGGTTTTCGCCATTTATCTTTTGTTTTCCTATTTTTGACAGAAAAAATGGATATATAGTACTATTTTTATACTACTTAAATAACAACAGAAAATGTGTAATAATAAAGGTAAGCAGCCCTTGGCCTCAGTCCCAGAGAGCACTCATGGGACAGAAACCACTAACTGACTGATCCTGTTTGGGAAGTGGGCCCAGGATGGTCTAGATAACTCCATTATTCAAGAGAAGTCAGATACCTAAATTTTATGTGAAATGTCACTATTTTTAAGTATCAGCAACAAATTTACAGTTTTTAAAACATTGTACCAGCCAAACAAAAACACTCTGGGCTCTGTGCCACCCATCTGTGGGCTCTGGCCTAAACTCTCTAACGCCCAAAGACACAGTGATCTGCTAGACCCTGCCTATGCTTCTCTATGGCTGAGAGTTGCCCACTGAAACGTGTACTATTTTATCATGTTTCAAAGCTCCAGTAACAACTATTTTTTAAATAATGTAATATTTACAACAACCCTGGGCTATCATCATACCTATATTTCGCATTGGAGATGAAAAATGAAATCACAACAATTATTACACTGCTAATGAAAACAATCAAATGGCTCTGTTGTTTTAAAAAGATTTACTTTATTGCAGAAACTGTGCTAAGTACTTGTGTACTTTCTCCAGTACTTTTATTGAAGGCTTAATGAGATTAAAGAATTTGCACAAATTTCTGGTTAAAATAATCTGAGATGTTTAAAAAAAAAAACCCTCCCTTTCCCACTGGAAATAATACAAAATGCTGGAGAAAACATTAAAAAAAGATAAAAGCATAATACAGAGTTAAACTCAAAAAGAACAAAGGGAAATCATCAGGTGCCAGAAATGGAAGTAGGTGGGAGATACACATAGGCAGAGACCAGAACCCATACCAGCCCCAGGGCTTGGTTACACTGCCAGCCCATGACCAGAAGTCTAGGCCACAAGCCCAGGGCACGGCTAGGACCCAGGAGAGTGTTACCTTGAACCTGAACTGGAATTGAAAGTGCTCACCCACCACAGTCCAGGCAAGCCACCCACCCAAGGCTGAGAGTATGAACCGAGCTCCTCATGGGAAGGCAGATGCTCAAGCCTGCACTGTGAAGCAGTCCAGGGCCCAAGTTCACATCATCCTCACAAAAGAAAACCCTAAGCCAAGAAACTAAAACTAAAATGGTTAGAATTGGTGCATTCTGTTGGGGTGTGTATGTATGTGTGTGTGCATGTGCGTGTGTGTATATGTGTTTCTAACACACAGGAAACACACAGGACTTCCACAGATCAGTCCCTAGAAAAGCAACCATAAATGAATAAAAAAACATAAAAATAAAAAAACCCTAAAGCCAATAAAAAACTGTTCACAGAAGAACCAAACAAAAATACCCATTATCTGAGATCTGAAAGAAACTTTAAAATAATAATACTCGGGGAAATTAAAGAAAATAAAATCCAAAACATGAACAGGAAACAAAAGTAGAAATTCTAGATTTGAAAAATATTTAATTTTTTTTAAAGTTCAATAATCAATAGGTTAAAAAGTAGATCAGACAGAGAGAGTTAGGGAATTGAAGATAAATCTGAGGAACTCACTCAGAATACAGCACAGAAAGATGTAGAAAACATAGCAGAGACATGAAGGCTAGATCAAGAAACTCAACATCCATGTAATGAAGAGTTGGAAGATGGAGGTCATCAGATTTAGTATAGTTCTCTGAGTCCCAAGCTGGATAAAATTAAATCTATCCACAAAAAGACTTGTTTAAGAATGTTCATAACAGCTTATTCATAAGACTAAAAATACATGCATGAATCTTAAATAACATTAGGCTGAGTGAAAGAAACCAGATACAAAAGAGACACTGTATGGTTCTATTTACATAAAGTCCTAGAACAAGTAAAATTAATCTATAGTAGAAAAAGATTTGAACAGTAGTTGCCTCGGGGTACAGGGGGGCGGTTACAGGGAAGAGAGATTTAAGCTGACCACTGAGTATCAAAAAAAGAGCCAGTCATGAAAAATTCTAGGGAAGAGCATTTCAGGCAAGAGGGAACTTTCTAGAATTGCATGTAACATTCCAAGTCTTGATGGAAGTTTGGGTTACAAAGGTATACACTTTTGTCAAAATTCAGCAATATTTTTTAAAAATTCAGCAGTATTTCTAATGTTTTTCCATTGGCCTGACTGATGGAATAACTGTTGGTTCACTCACTATCTTTCCCACTAGATCGTAAATTCCATGAAAACAGGGACCTTACCAGTCTCCTTCAATAGTACATACAACCCCAGTAACTAGCACAGAGCTCATAATAATAATTACTTATCAAATGAATAAAACTAAATTCAAGGTATTATATTTTATGATAAATGTCTCTACTTCCATCATCCAATTGCAAAAATCTGTTTATTCCATGAAAAAAAGTATTTTTCCCCCTTACTGTGCCTTGGTGTTAAAAAAGAAACAGTATGGGGGTGCCTGGGTGGCTCAGTTGGTTAAGTGACTGCCTTCGGCTCAGGTCATGATCCCGGAGACCTGGGATCGAGCCCCACATCAGGCTCCCTGCTCAGCGGGAAGCCCGCTTTCCCCTCTCTAACTCCCCCTGCTTGTGTTCCCTCTCTAGCTGTATTTCTGCCTGTCAAATAAATAAATAAAATCTTTATGGGGCGCCTGGGTGGCTCAGTTGGTTCAGCAACTGCCTTTGGCTCAGGTCATGGTCCCGGAGACCCGGGATCGAGTCCCACATTGGGCTACCTGCTTGGCGGGAAGCCTGCTTCTCCCTCTCTCACTCCCCTTGCTTGTGTTCCCTCTCTGGCTGTGTTTCTCTTTGTCAAATAAATAAAATCCTTTTAAAAAAAATCTTTAAAAAAGAAAAAAAAAAGAAACAGTATGGTTCAATACTAGGCCAGAAGTGAAAAAAAATCAAATTTTGCATTACAAACTGAAAGTCTGTGTCCCTCTAAAATTTGTATGTTGAAATCCTATCTCCCAATGTAATGGTATTAGGAGGGGGAGCCTCTGGAAGGTTATTAGGGTTAGGTGAGGTCATGAGGGTGGAGCCCCCATGAATGGGATTCGTGCTCTTATAAAAGCTTGCCTCTCTTTGATCTCTACCATGCGAGGCTATAGTGAAAATCAGCAGTCTGCCTTTTGAGAGCTCTCACCAGGACCTAACTATGCTGGCACCCTGATCCTAGACTCCCAGCCCCCAGACTGGGAGAAATACACCTCTATTTTTTATGAGTCACCTGAGTCTGTGCTATTCTACTTTAGTAGCCCAAACAGACTAAGATATGTCTCTAAGGGCTTGCTCTGGGATCCAAAGCTTTCAACGCCTCACAATCTTGCATGACTAAAAACAATCTGCCATTTTAATTTTTTTTTTTAATTGTACATAGTAGGGGTGCCTGGGTGGCTCAGTCAGTTAAGCAGCTGCCTTTGGCTCAGGTCATGATCCCAGGGTCCTGGAATCAAGCCCTGCTTCAGGCTACTTGCTCTGTGGGGAGTCAGCTTCTCCCTCTCCCTCTGCCACTTCGCCTGCTTGTGCATGCTCTCTCTCTCTAATGAATAAAATCTTTAAAAAAGTAAAATAAAATTATACCAGTAATTGAATATCAAACTGACAACAGTGATTACCTAACAGTAGGAGGATTATGATTTTGATTTTTCTTTTTTTTTAAGATTTTATTTATTTATTTGACAGAGAGAGATCACAAGCAGGCAGAGAGGCAGGCAGAGAGAGAGGAGGAAGCAGGCTCCCCGCTGAGCAGAGAGCCCGATGCGGGCCTCGATCCCAGGACCCCAAGATCATGACCTGAGCAGAAGGCAGAGGCTTTAACCCACTGAGCCACCCAGGTGCCCTATAATTTTGATTTTCAAATTCTATGCAAGTATGTGTATCTCTTGATAATTAGAAAAGCACTCATTTTTTTAAATTGATGCTTTTTATAGATAGTCAATGTAAATATCCCACTTAAGACATGATTATATTCCTGAAAAAAAATCACATTTGTATGAATTAAACAAATACGGTAAACTGTTCAGGGAGCAGCCTAGGGTAGAGGATAAGGACAAGGACTCTAGGGTCAAATACCCTGGGTTCAAATCCAGCCCCTGTCACTTGCTAGCTATATAACTTGGGTGATTCAGAACTTCTCCAAGTCTGTTTCCTCATTGGAAAAATGGAAAAGATAGTACTGACCCTGCAGGGCTCTTGTGAGGCTTAAAAATAAGGTATCAATACACTTGACTTAGCATACTGACTAGCACATTAGGGTTCCATAAATGTCAGTTCTTACTCCTATGGGGCTCTACAAACCACAGAACTCCTATTAACGGAAAACAAGGAATCACAGAGTGAAAATTCAGGAGCCAAATTCAGCTCCTGCACAAGTTAAGAATCCTTTCCACGGTAATCCTGACAGAACATGGCCTGGTCTCCATTTAATACTTTTAGGAAGAGTTCATTACTTTAAGAGGCAGTTTTTGTTGAAAAGCCCTTGCATTCTACAAAAGTTTCCTACTTAGAAATTGCTTTCAAAGAAAGAAAGAAAAAGAAAGAGAAATTAAGAAAGAAAGAAAGAGAAAAAAGAAAGAAAAGAAAAGGAAAGGAAAGGAAAGAAATTGCTCTCTTTTTAGGTTTTTTTTGGAAGGAGGGGCAAAGGGAGAGAGAATTTTAAGCAGGCTCTACACCCAGCATGGAGCTGGGCATGGGGCTCAGTCTCACAATCCTGAGATCATGACTGGAGCATAAATAAAGAGTTGGGCACTTAACTGACTGGGCCACCCAGTCGCCCCAGAAATTGCTCTCTTTGATGTCTCTGATGTTCAGTCTGACCCTTGAAATGACAACAGTGTTTCCTCCTTCCTGAGAGTCTGTGAGTTATGTGAAGACAGCTTTTACGGATCCCCTTAGAACATTCTTCTTAACCCAAGCAGCCTTCCTGTGACTTGGGAGGGTCACCCGTGGTTGGGTCCTCTCTTAAAATGTGGCACTCAGGTACCTGACACAGGGTCCAACTGGTCTTGGGACTGGGACCCCAACTGGGACCCTAGGTTTTATTTATGAGGTATGAAATGACTTGTTTTTGCGTAGAAGAAACCCAATGGTCGGTCATATAAAGCTTGTGGACAATTGAAATTCACTGATACCAAATTGAGCCCCCCATTTTATATATTTATAATTTATATTTTGCACTTAAAGCCAAAGCTTTACATTTCCTTCTTTTAAATTTCATCTTGTTTCAGCCAAATGTTTCATCCTTTGAGACCAATCTGCATCTTGATTGTGCATTCCCTCTCAACTTAGAAATCATTTTGCAGAGATAAGTGAATTTTTGTTTTCAAAGAAAACAACAATCTTCTCACATGTGTTTTAATTCATTTTTTACATTTATTTTTGTATTTCATACTATCTCCATATTTCATAACATTAAAATAAGGTGACATTAAAGCAGAAAAAGCTTAAAAAAAAATACTACTGATTTGCTCCTACTGAGAAGGGCTCCCTCAAATAGGGAGTTCCCAGGCATGTGGTAAGGTTCCTGACATACTCTTTGTCACGTGTGGCCCACATAGGAGAAAGGCCTCATAGGGAACCGGAAGGAGCACGCAGGGTACCTCCACATGAGGGAACATCTGGCAATATTCAAAACACATATTAATTTATTTATACATGGAGAAGTTTTGTGTGGGTGTTTTTCCAGCCAAAGGGTTTGATCAGCAAACACATACGTAGCACGTTCAATAAGCCGGCCATTGTGTCAGACTCCAGGTAAAAAGAGTTAAAAGGCACAATCTGCTCTCAAAAATTCAGGATTCAGGAAAGGAGAAATAGCTGTGGTGAATAGGCTGCAGGTCAGGGAGAGAACAGCACTGCGCCCGGGCTGGCAAAGAGGAAGGGATGCGGCTATTGCTAACAGGAACTCTTGAGGGACAGGGGGCGTGGGAGGCTGGTGCTGGGGTCAAACATGGAGCGTGAGGTGTGCAGGCAGCTAGGACGAGAGCACGCCAGGCAAAGGGAACAGCACATACAAGGATACAAAAGGCAGGAAACAGCACAGTATAGGTGAGAAAGTTCAAGCAGGGGCGCCTGGGTGGCTCAAATGATTAAGTGACTGCCTTCGGCTCAGGTCATGATCCCAGACACCCAGGATTGAGTCCCACATCGGGCTCCCTGCTCAGCAGGGACTCAGCTTCTCCCTCTCTCATTCCCCTTGCTTGTGTTCCCTCTCTGACTGTGTTTCTCTCTGTCAAATAAATAAAATCTTAAAAAGAAAAATTTAAAAAAAAGTTCAAGCAAATTTAATGTGTACTCTAAGCGTAAAATACAGAATTTTGCAGACTTAGTATGAAAAAATGTAAAAGTGTCTTATTGATCATGTCCATATTGATTTTTAAGGTGGACATTTTTATTTTAGTAAAATATACAAAACACAAATTTGCCATTTTAAGCATTTGTGTCTAATTCAGTCAAGTAGACTTCCCACTGAGTGCAGAGCCTAACACAGGGCTCGATCTCACAAACCTGAGATCATGACCTGAGCCAAATTGAGGGCTGGATGCTTAACCAACTGAGCCACCCACATGCCCCCTCTTTAGATTTTTAATGTGGCTACTAGAAAACTGTGTTTATGGGGTTCACATTGTATTCCTATTGGACAGTCCTATGCTAGAGCATAAAGCGCATACAAGAAAATACAGACAGATGGTGCTGAAATGAGCAGATCCAGAGCGAGGCACGGGGGGCCTAATGGACAGCCAATAATAGACTTACGAGGGAAGTGCCAGGCTTAGACTCAGATTTCAAAGAACACCATGGTGGCTGTGTGGGTGCTAGACTGAGGAGAACAAGACAAGAAGCAGGAAGACCTGAAGAAAGACTCACAGTACTAGAGCTTGGAAGGGAAAAAGATCCAAATCAGGGCAGAGGAAGGCAGAATGATAAAGAATCATGGGGTGGGTGGGGGTGGGTGGGACAGGGGCGGTCACCTGGCTAGCTTGGTCACTAGAGCATGCCACTCCCCGGATCATGAGATGCCAACGTTGGGTGTAGCTCTTAGTTAAAAAAAGAAAAAGAAAAAAGAACCACAGCTCCTAACAGAATGACTCCATTGGAATCACCTGGGAAAGTAAACAGGTCTTAACTTTTACAACTTACCATTGCAAAAGTTTGATGAATATATAAAACCAACAGCTTCCCAAAACCACTATAAAAATATGAACAAAATCCCACTCATAATAGCAACATACACTTTTTTTAAACCACACACAACTACCACATATATACACACACACCTAAGTATAAAATCAACAAGAAATGTGCAAGATTAGTATGAAGAAAAAGAGAAAACTTTACTGCAGACATAGAAGACCTGAAGAGCAGTGAGAGATTATAGCAGTTATCACATACAGAGCACAAAGCACATGCCAGATACCGGGCATTATCAATAATCATGTATACATTATTCAATCCTTTCAACAACCTTCTGCAATAGGTACTATCATTACTCTATTTTTTTAATAAAGAGACTGTTTTACAGAAATAGTCAAAATAACAGATAAATGCAATGCAAACTTAATTTTAAAAAATGAACTGACTATCAAGAGAATGAAAAGACAACCCCAGGATGGGAGAAAATATTTGCAAAGCATATATCTAAGAGCATGTATGCAGAATATATAAAGAACTCTTACAATTCAATAATAAAGAAGACACCTGTTAAAAACAGGCAAGGATCTGAACAGACATTTCTTCAAAGAAGATATACAGATGGCCAATAAGCACATGAAAAGCTATTAGGGAAATACAGATCGAAATGATAGTGACATAACACTTCACACCTACTAGGACAGCTCTAATAAAAAAAAAAAACGGATAGTAAGTGCTAGCAATAATCTGGAGAAATTAAAACTCTCACATATTGCTGGTGGGAATGTAAAATGATGCAGCTGCTTTGAAAAACACTCTGGCAGTTCCTCAAATGATTAAACATAGGGTTGCCATATGACCCAGCAATTCCACTGCTAAGTATATACTCAAGAGGAACGAAAACATATGTCCAAGCAAAAGTTCACAGCCCCATTACTCATAATAGCCAAAAGTGGAAACAATGTATATGTCCTTCAGCTGACAAGTGGATACATAAAATGTACCATCTGCATAAGGTTATAGGTTGAACTATGTCCTCAAAAAAGAGATGCTGATGTTCTAACCCTCAGTACCTCTGAATGTGACCTTACTGAAAATTAGGTCTTTGCACACATAATCAAGTTAAAATGAGGCCATACTGAAGTAATGTGGGCCTTTAATCCAAGAGAATTGGTGTTCTTCTGTGAAGGGAGAAGAGTCGCAGAAACAGGCACCCACAGAAAGAATTACTGTGTCAAGAGAGACCCTCAGGGAAGACGGCTGTGTGAAGACAGAGAGAGAGGCTGGAATTTCTGCAGCTTCAAGCCAAGAAATGCCAAGGATTGCCCACCAGAAGCTAAGAAGAAGCAAGCCAAGGATTCTCCCCTAGAGCCATCAGAGACAGCAAAGCCCTGCTGACACCTTGATTTGGGACTTTATGACCCCCAGAATCCTGGGAGAATACACTGCTGTTATTTTAAGCCATCCAGTTTGTGTTACGTTGTTACCGTAGCCCTAGGAAACATACAACCTAAGATGGAATTCTGTTCAGCAGTAAAAAAAGATAAGTACTGATACATTCCACAACATGGATGAAACTTAAAAATATTATGCTGAGTGAAAGAAACCTGTCACAAAAAATCACAAAGTATGATTTTATTTATATAAAATATTCAGATCTATACAAATAGAAAGATTAGGGGCTGCCTAGGGCTTGGGTACTGGGGAATGGGATGGGGAATGACTGTTAATTGGCATGGGTTTCCTTTGGGGGTGATGAAAATGTTCTAAAATTAGATTGCGATGAGGGCTACACAACTGCGAATACACTAAGAAATCACTGAATTGTACACTTTAAATTACATCTCGATAAAGCCACTTAAAAAAACTACTTGACAAGCTAATTCTAAAAATCTGGAAAAGAAATTCTAAAATTAGCCCCAAAATAATTTTTTTTAAAGATTTTATTTATTTATTTGACAGAGAGAAACACAGCCAGAGAGGGAACACAAGCAGAGGGACTGAGAGAGGGAGAAGCAGGCTTCCCGCCGAGCAGGGAGCCCGATGTGGGGCTCGACCCCGGGTCTCCGGGATCATGACCTGAGCGGAAGGCAGTCGCCCAACCAACTGAGCCACCCAGGCGCCCCCCCAAAATAATTTTTAAATGAGTATGTGAGCTGATAAAATATACAATTTTCAAAAAAGTAATGACAGTAATAATCATAAGGGAGTATTTATCCTACTAAATACCAAATAGAACATATATTTAACATAAGATATTGTGGTATTGGTCCAGCAAAACAGAAAATTATGCCACAGAATACAGGAGTCCAGAAACTGTCTGTGTGTCAGTTAGGGGCGCCTGGGTGGCTCAGTGGGTTAAACCTCTGCTTTTGGCTCAGGTCATGATCTCAAGATCCTGGGATCGAGGACCGCATAGGGAATCTCTGCTCAGCAGGGAGCATGCTTCTTCCTCTCACTCTGCCAGCCTCTCTGCCTACTTGCTTCTCTCTCTGTCAAATAAATAAAAATCTAAAAAATAAAGTAGTAAATGATAAATGTGGCATTTCAGATTAATGAGTCAAGAATGTATTTAATATTCAGAGTGAGACTGTTGGGAAAACAGTAACTATGCACACACCATTCACTCACACACTCACATGCATCCAGAGGAATTAAAGAAAAACTCAAACATGTAAGAATCTACAGGAGAAAAGATAGTCGTAAGAGAAAACCCTGCTGTGCCTTAGGGTGTTAACAGGGTTCTTTAACATCAGCACTGCCGACTTTTTAGTCCAGAGAAATTCTTTGTTGTGAAGGGTTTTCCTATGCACTGTAGGATGTTTAGCAGTATCCCCGGTTTCCACCCAGTAGAGCCCTGTCATTCCATGACCCCAGTCAGACAACCGAAAAATGTCTCCTCACATTGCCAAACAGCGCCTGAAAGGCAAAAAAATTGTGCACTGGAGAACCACTCTGGAAGGGAATGACAACCACAAAATACAAAATACACAGAGTAAAAAACTGATACATTTAAATGGAAATTTTAAAACTATGGTTTGACAAAGATGCCATGTATTTTAAAGACAAGCAACAACTTAAAAAGCGCTAAGCTGGGAATAAATTCTTAACATAAATATAAATGACAAAAGATTAATATCCCCAATACATAAAAGACTACTATATATTTAAGAAAACAGCCCAATTAAAAGGAGACATTTCTCAAAAGAGAAAATACAAATAGCCAACAATCATGAAAAGATGCCCAATCTCACTAGTAACTAGGGAAATACAAGTTAAAACTCCAATCAGAATCATTTTTCACCCATCAGATTGGCAAAAGTGAAAAAGATTAATAGTCTTAAGGGTTTAAAAGAGCTAGGGAAACAGACATTATAATATGTTATACATTATACACTGTGGGTGGGCAGTTTGCCATTACATGACCACATCCTCCCACCCAGCAATTCAATCTGCAGGTTTAAAATATCCACATGGACACACAGATACATGTAGAAGGATGTTCTCTGCTACACTGTGCCTAACTGTAAGCAATCTGTGGAATCTCACATACTATGAAATCTTAATATACCATGGAGTTACAGTAAGAGCAAGTAGAAAGAATAAGATAGATCTGTACATACATACATACATACATACATATGAACAAAGAAAAAGTTCCACAATCCATTTTTAAGTAGAAAGAGTCAAGTTGCTGAACAGGTACAATATGCCATATTTGTACATACATATTAATAAAAATTTAACAAGAAATCTTACATCTTACATACATGTAACTTATGTGAATACGTTGTCAATAAACGTAAAGAAAGAGAAATAGAAAAACACATCCCAAACTGGTAACAGTTCTCACTTTAGGGCTAAGAGATTAAAAATGCAGATGGAGAGAGATCAAAGAGGATCCATTTTGTTTAAATTTCTTATATGAATTTTTTTAAAGGCTGCATACATGAACTACAACTAAAATAAATACAAAAAAGATGGGACACTTGGGTGACTCAGTGAATTAAGCTTCTGCCTACCGCTCAAGTCATGATTCTAGGGTCCTGGGACTGAGCCCTGCATCAGACTCCCTACTCACTGGCGAGTCAGATTCTCCTTCTCCCTCTGCTGTTCCCCCTGCTTCTGCTCACTCTCTAATAAATTTTTAAAATTAAATATAAAAGAATACATTTTTAGAACCAGCTCAGCTTGACCAAAACGAATCATTATTTCCCATTAAGCCGCTTTTCTCCCACACTTCCTAATTCTGATAATTAACAAAATATTTCCATGCAGTTCCTTCTATCCATGTAGCACACCTAAAAAAACACGATATGGGGCGCCTGGCTGGCTCAGTGGGTGGGGCACGCGATTCTTGATCTCGGCTTTGCGAGTTGGAGCCCCACGTTGGGTGTAGACACCACTTAAAAAAATCTTTTAAAAATGGTATAAATAGTGCAGTAGTGTTTTCAAGGAGCGCGTATCTAAGAGTTTGCGTCCCATCAGTGTATAAAAGCTTAGAAAGGTCGGGCGGGCGTGGGGGGGGGGGGCGCTTAGAAAGGTCTAGGTTTCCTTATATGTTGATAAGCAAGTATCAATTTTGTAGGCATCACTAGGGTTCTAGTTTCCTCCCCAGGGATGCGGAAAGAGAAAGAACTGGCTCCCAGCAAGGCCCAGAGCAGCGGATGTATCTGGTTGGAAAGGGGTAGTAACACTGGGGGCGGTAGCAGGTCCTCACGAATGGAGGGGAGGGAACTGTAACTGCGGCCGCGTGCCACATGCAGCGACCCAGGAGTTGCCAGGTGCTGTGGGCGGTGCCTCCTTTTGATCTGACTGTATCTAGAAGCCTGAAGGTTTGGTAGGTACTCCGAAAGGGAGACCAAGGGGCGCGAGGAGGCGACCGGGGAGCGCGTGGCGGGCCGCGACCCGGGACGAAAGCCCTCGTCTCACACCTGGGTGCAGAACCCCCGTGGGCGTGGGGGGCGAGGAGGCCGCGCCCGGGGAGGGGAAGAAGGGCTGGGCCAAGTCGCTCGGGAACGACGGGGTCCCCGCAATAAGTCGCCCCCGCACACAGTGACATCTCCAGCTCCACAACGCTTCTCCTCAATCGGCACTGGAAGCCCCCTTCTTCCCTCGCACAAGGCAGGTGAAAGTCCCCGCGGATCCCTTGTTCTCACTTACCTGCGACCCCGAACCTAATCCGAACACCTGCGGTACCTCACGCTGAAGGCCTGGAACCCTCCTCCGCCACCTGCGTGCACCCACCCGGATCCACTGGGACCGAAACCACTTCCGGTCCTACGACCGGCTAGGAGGGCGTAAAGCCTGCTGGGGTATACAAATGGGCGACGCCATGTTGTACGGAAGCTGCTGGGGGCATTGGTTCCCTCCCCAGTTTCTCCACGGCTGAACAAAGGATCTGTAAAAATTGAAAAGGCTTAACGTCTCTTCAGAAAAGGGGTGTTTTGTTTTTCTTTCCGGGGTGATATTTTTATTTGTTTTGGTTTTGTTTTAAACAGAAGAAACCTCTGGAACTCTCACAAATGCAATATGGAACATCTAATTGTTATTACTCATTAGCTCAAGTAATGTTACTCTACGGCACTAATTATCTTAAATGATAAATGTAAATGGGAGAGACACTTGTTTAAATAATATATTCTTGATTAGCAGTGCTTTTTGTACTATTGTCATAATAGTTATGACATCTTTTATAATAATAACACAATACCGTATGTTTATATTTAAAAATCATTCATTCAACTAGTCTTATCAGCAACTATTATAAGTGAAGAGGCTAATGTGTGCTATGTATTGTTACTCTGTCAACAGAAAGTGTAAAAAAGGAGAAAAGAGATGAGCACAAAGAATATAAGGTACAGGGGCACCTGGATGGCTTGGTCCTTAAGCATCTGCCTTTGGCTTGGGTCACTATCCTGCAGTCCCAGGACGCAGCCCTGTCTCCTGCTTCCTGCTTGGGGGAGGCCTGCTTCTCCCTCTCTCACTCCCCGTGCTTGTGTTTCCTCTCTAGCTGTGTTTCTCTCTGTCAAATATATAAGTGGAATCTTAAATAAATAAATAAATAAATAAAATAAGGTATTATAATAGCTGCCATTTGTTGACTATACATCGTGTACTAGGAAATTGTTTTATGTATTTTATCTCATTTAATCCTCAAAACAGCCTCCTGAAGCAGTACTATTATCAGTGACAGTCTACATAAAATGGAGAAAGATTAAATAAATTTCTCAAGGTAGTAGCAGGGAAGCATTGGAGCTGGGAATTAAACCTCAGTATATCTTGTTGCAAAGCTTGTTGCCCTCATTCTCTGTATTATATTGCCTCCTGTACAGGAAAAGAGGTTCTGAATCCCATTAGGTAAGTATCCATAAGGGGGAAATTTATGGCAGATGTACAGGATTAACTCCCTGCATTTTTAATTGCTCCATCCTGAAACACCTAAAAAAAAAAAAAAAAAAAAAAAAGTAAAGAGGAAATGCAAATTAAAACCACAATGAGGGCACCTGGGTGGCTCAGTCATTGGGTATCTGCCTTCACCTCAGGTCATGGTCCCAGAGTCCTGGGATCAAGCCCACATCTGGCTCCCTGCTCTACGGAAGGCCTACTTCTTCCTTTCCCACTCCCCCTGCTTGTGTTCTCTCTCTCTCTCTCTGTGTCAAATGAATAAATAAAATCTTTAAAAAATAAAATAAAATAAAACCACAATGAGATGCTATTACATACCAACCAGAAAGGCTAAAATGAAAGGGACAGAAAACACCCAAGTATTGACAAGGATGTGGAGCAACCAGAATTCTCATAGGCTGCTGAGGGAATATATATTGCTACAGTCATTTTATTAAACTGTTTGGCACGATCAATAAAGCTGAATGTACAGCCTTTGTCCCAACAGTTTCAGTCCGAGGTATATGCCCAACAGAAATATGTACATAGGTTCACTGAAAGAACAAACACAAAAAAAGCCCGTATCTATAATTGGCAATAGCCCTAATCTGGAAACTATCCAAATATCTATCCCGTTAGAAGTCAATGTGGAGTAATGACTCTGGAAGAGAAATGGGGAGGCTCATGAAGTGCTGATAATATTCTATTTCTTTTTTTTTTTAATCTTATTTATTTATTTGACAGAGACACAGGGAGAGAGGGGACACAAGCAGAGGGTAGTGGGAGAGAGAGAAGCAGGCTTCCCACCAAACAGGGAGCCCAATGTGGGACTGATGCAGGGGCCGATCCTAGGACCCTGAGATTATGACCTGAGCCGAAGATAGATGTTTAACTGACTGAGCCACCCAGATGCTCCAATAATGCTCTAATTCTCAATCTGAGTGCTGGTTTACATGAGTGTTCAGGTTGTAGATTTGTGGCACTTTCCTAAATGCATATATACTTCAATAAAACTTTTTTAATGAAAGTAAAGGAGTGAAAAGTTAATAAAACCCAAAGAAGAAAATAATAATGGAGATAATAGCAGACAAATCTCAATGTAATTTTGTAAGATGGCAACATGATCAGAATGATGGAAATTGACAGGTGAGGGATCCCACAATGGAGGGGCAGAATACATGACACGAACATATGCCACTTTGGCATGTGGATTATTCTGAGTTAAAGGCAATTAAGACCCTGCAGATTCAAAAAAAAGTTTTACCTCTCCCTTAACTACTTAAAAAAATCCAGAATGCGGGTCTGGCCCAGAAAAAGAGCTATTACAGAGTAACTTTTAATAACTTTTAATGTAAGGCAGGACAAATATCTAATTACCAAATAACTTGCTCTTCTTCTGGTCCTGTGAATTACCATCCTGTGAAGCCCCAGGCCCCTATTTTATTCTTTAGCTTAGGATAGCATATAAGCCTCAGTTGCCTGGCTTGTCCTTGAGTCTCATTATTTTAGGGCTCTCATATGTACATAATTAAATTTGTTTTCTCCTCTTCATCTGTCTAATATCAATTTAATTAATAGACCAGCCAGAAAAATATAGACAGGTAGAGGGAAAATATTTCCTCCCCCACACCATAATAAACTGTCTGGGTCCATAAGCAATCACCCTAAATTAAAGGTCCAATCCAACAAGCCCCATCTGTATAAAAGAATTCCCAGTCAGCTTTTTAGTACCTCACTCTTTGTCTTAGTCTATTTAGGCTATTAGAACAAAATACCATTGAGCAAGTGACTTATAAACAACAAAAATTGATTTCTCATAGTTTTGGAGGCTAGGAAGTCCACGATCAAGGTGCTGGCAGATTTGTTGTCTGGTAAGTGACTGCTATCTACTTTATAGACCACTGTCTTTTCCTTATGTCCTCACTTGGCCAAGGGATAAGGAGCTCTCATGGGCCTCTTTTATAAGCCATTAATCTCATTCATGAGGGTCCACTCTCCTGACCTAATGACTTTCCAAAGCCCCTTGCCTCCCGATAACGTTATACTGGGGGCTAGTTTTCAGCATACAAATTTTGAGAAGACACAAAACAGTCAATAACACCTACATAGGTAGTGATATCCAAGAATCACTAGCCATTGCAGGAATATCTCCAACACCATTAATTAACATTTTTGTGTGGGTTTTTTTTTTTTTTTTGAGAGTGAGAGTGAGCATGTGCAGGAGGGGGGAAGAGCCAAGGGAGAGGGAGAGAGAGAATCTTAAAACAGGCTCCACACTCAGCACCCAGTATAGAGCTCAATGTCACAACCCTGAGATCACAACCTCAGTTGAAATCAAGAGTCATGCTTAATCAATTGAGTCACCTGGGCACCCCATTCATTAACATTTTCTAAGGAACTGAGGTATAGAACTCAGCACCCAGCATTTTGAGAACACATATACTTTTATTTATGTATATATTTTAGAAGATCTTATTTATTTGTCTGAGAGAGTGAGCACAAGCAGAGGGAGAAGCAGGCTCTCCACTGAGCAGGGAGCCTGATGTGGGACTTGATCCCAGCACCCTGGGATCATGACTTGAGCTGAAGGCAGACACCCAACTGACTGAGCCACCCAGGCATCCCAAGAACACACATACTTTTAAAACTTACAAAGAAGGGGCGCCTGAGTGGCTCAGTTGGTTAAGCGATTGCCTTCGGCTCAGGTCATTATCTCATCAACCCGGAATTGAGCCCTACATGGGACTCCCTGCTTGGTGGGAAGCCTGCTTTCCCTCTCTGACTCCCCCTGCTTGTGTTCCTCTCGCTATGTTTCTCTCTGTCAAATAAATAAATAAAATCTTACAAAAAAACTTATAAGGAAGATTTAAGAAAATTAATTTTTGACATAGGTCATTGAGCAGCTTTCTACAAATTGCAAAAAAAAATGCTGTCACACATCTCATTCTATGGTCATATTTCAGTTAAGTTAGAAGTCAATAATGAAATGATTATTTCTAAAACTATATTTAGAGATTTAAAAAACATCTTTTTAAAAAAGAGTTTGTTTATTTATTTGAGGGAGAGACAGAGGAAGCACAAGCTGGGGGAAGGAACAGAGGGAGAGGGATAAGTAGATTTCCCACTGGTTGGGGAGCCCAACACAGGGCTAGATCCCAGGACCCTGAGATTATGACCTGAGCTGAAGTCAGACCCTTAACTGACTGAACCACCCAGGTGCTCCTGGAGATTTAAAAAACATCTTAATAACAGAGAGCTCAAAAGAGAAATCCCAATGCAAAGTTATAATATTTGATTTAAGAGGTAATACAAGATTTGAGAGGTAATAAAAATATTATATATGAAAGTTTATAGGATACAGGTAAAGTAATAATGTTATATGCATTTACCCTAGAAAATAAGACTAAAAATTAAATATACAAGTGATCATCATAATACATTATGAGAAACAAAAATAAATCCAAAACAGTAGAAGAAAGAAGATAAAGATGAAAAGGATAAAGATTAATAAAATAGAAAAAGATATAATACAGATGGCTAAAAAACTAAAGTAAGGTCTTTGAAAAGAAAATAAGTTTCTGTGAGATTGATACAGATAAAAGAGAATTAGCAATAAATAAATAATATTAGGACTAAAATGGGGGAAATATAACAAAATAAGCAGAAATTTAAGAAATTAAAAAATATGATGAGGGGTGCCTGGGTGGCTCAGTTGGTTGGGCAACTGCCTTCGGCTCAGGTCATGATCCCGGAGACCCGGGATGGAGTCCCACATCGGGCTCTCCGCTTGGCAGGAAGCCTGCTTCTCCCTCTCTCACTCCCCCTGTTTGTGTTCTCTCTCTCACTGTGTCTGTCAAATAAAGAAATACAATCTTTATTTATTTATTTATTTTTAAGATTTTATTTATTTGACAGAGAGAAACACAGCCAGAGAGGGATGTGGAGGTGCCCCATAAAAATCTATTTTTAAAAATAGCCTACACACAAATGTTTATTGAAGCTTTAGTCATAAATTAAAAGCAACCAAGATGTTCTTCAATAGGTGAATGTAGGGGCGCTGAGTGTGTAGCCCATTTGAGATTTTCTCTTTCCCTCTCCCTCTGCCCTTACACCCACCCTTCATGTGTGGGCTCTCTTTCTCTTGATAGTGAGGGAGGGAGGGAGGAAGGAAAGAAGGAAAGAAAAAGAAAGCTCAGTGCTTGTTAGGGGTTCCTGGGGAGGAAAGAAGAGGTGCATAATTGGAGCACAGAGGATTCTTTAGGGCAATAAACTTATTCTCTATGATACTGTAATGGTGGAGGCATGATATTATCATGTAACAAAGCCCATAGAATTGTGCAAAATAAAGACAAGACCCTAAAATAAAGTATGCCCTTTAGCTGGTAATAATGTATCAATGTTGGTTTATTGATTCTAACAAATATTATCACACCAGTGCAACATTTAATAGTGGGGGAAAACTATGTGTATGTTTGTTTTGGGATGGAAAAAATAGTATATGGCATACTTACCTGGCAGGGGAGATACCATGATCACGAAGGTGGTTTTCCCAGGGCGAGGCTTATCCATTGCACTCCGGATGTGCTGACCCCTGCGATTTCCCCAAATGTGGGAAACTCGACTGCATAATTTGTGGTAGTGGGGGACTGCGTTCGCGCTTTCCCCTGAAAAAAAAAAAATAGTATATGGGAACTTTCTTTATTTTCTGTTCAAATTTTCTATAAACCTAAAGCTTCTAGAATTAAAGTCAATTCATTTCAAAATATTGTGCCATGATGTGTCTAAAATGCTTTATTCATTTATTCATTGATTTTGAGGACAACTTAATGTCAAACACTGGACTGTCATATACAGAAAATTCAAGTGCTAGTGGCCTACCTACTCAATACCTCCATTCTCTCCCCTGCTTAGTAACAAAAGTCAAAGGATATTTTTCAAATATATCTAGAATTGTATCTAAAAAATACATTTAAATTGCATTCAAAAGTTTTTTACTGTCTCCGTTGATAATAGGTATGGTCATGTGATTAAGTTCTAGCCAAAGAGGTATAAACAAAAGTTTTTGCACTGGACTCTTAGTAGTTCTTTAAAAGGGTGCAGACAACGGCCACAGCCCTTTTTGCCTTTTTGTTGTGACCCTCCTACTTATTTCTCCTAAGGCTAGGACTTGATGGCTGCAGCCCCACCAGCTCTCCACCACAGTGGCACTTTGAAGATGGAAGCCATGTGCCTAGGAAGGTGGGGTGGAGAGATAGAAGCCCAGATCCTTGATGCCTTCTGTGGTTTCCATATCAAACCTCAACTACCTACCTCTGGACTTCTTTATATCAGAAAATAAGCTAATTTTTAAAGCCATTGAAGTAAGGTTTTTGTTATCAGCAGTGAAATCCAATCCCTACTGATGCATGAAATGAAAGGTATTAATAATGAATGCATACCACATAAGTCAACTAAAACCTGTTAAATACATGGGGTGTCTGGCTGGCTCAGTCAGTGGAGCATTCAGCTCTTGATTTTGGAGTCATGAGTTCGAACCCCACATTGGATTACTTAAGAGAGTACTTAAAACTAAAATATTAAAGGGGCACCTGGGAGACTCAGACAGTTAAGTGTCTGACTCTTGATTTTAGCTAAAGTTATGATCTCAGGGTCATGAGATGGAGCCCTGCCTCGGGTTCTGTGCTCAGCGGGGAATCTGAGATTCTCTCTCTCCCTCCACCCCTTCCCTCCAATGTGTGCACTCTCTCTCTCACTCTAAAATAAATAAATAAATAAATAAATAAATAAATAAATAAATAAATAAATAAATGTTTCTTTAAAAAAAAAAGATTTAACTTATTATTTGACAGAGAGAAACACAGGTAGAGAGGGAACACAAGCAGGGGAAGTGAGAGAGGGAGAAGCAGGCTTCCTGCCGAGAGGGGAGTCTGATGTCTGGCTCAATCCCAGAACCTCAGGACTTGAGCCCAAGGCAGATGCTTAATGACTGAGCCATCCAGGTCCCCCAAATAAATATATCTTAAAAAAAAATTTTTTTAAAATTAAAAATGAACGAACAAACAAGCAAATGAAAAGCAAAAACACTTTATTGGATGTGTTTATTGTCTTGAAGAGAAAGGTCAAAACTTAGAGGAATCACTGAACAGGCTTTTCCTGAAAATCATATTTCCTTCCATCAAAATTCTATCCATCCATTCTGCCCACTGATCCCTTCTATACACTTTTGTAATATTATAAGGAGCATACAGGTTATAAACATTACATTGCTATGCACTCAAGAAGCTTATTAGTTAGAAAGGGAAAAAGATTATTTGTTAGCAAATGAGAAAAGATATCCTTTTTTTCCCGTGGTTTAGAGAGCTATGGAACTTCTCTCTCCTGAAGAGCTGGAACAAGACTTCCTCTTACAAAAAAAGAAATTCATGAAGTCCCCTTAGAATGAAGGTGAGACTTTCTCCCCGCCCTGGGACAAGTTCATCCAACAATAGAGGTTGAAAGGCTGGTGAATCAGCATTCCTTTTGTTTTGTGGTGAGTGGTACGAATGGATGTTGAGCTGAATTGCTTTGCAGGGTAAAAGGGTAAGAAATTAGAAGATTCAGGGCAGCAGAGATAAAGGGAAGAGTCAACAAGGCTCCAGACTTCCTGGGAGAAAGAGAAAGATACCTCAGAGGACAGACTTTTCGGGGAGGAGGAAATATTTAAAGCGTTTGGGGGGTTGAATTGAAGTTCTTTGGTGTAGGGTGTTCTATCTCTCATAGACAAGGTTCAGTAAAGTCTGTATCATTCTCCAATGTTTTTGTTCCAGTAAATTCTTTGGAGGAATGTGAATAGGTGTTGAATTTTGTATCCATGTTTGCAACAGGAAAAGCAAAGGTTATTGGCTGGCCTTCTGGAGTGGAGGGTAAAGGGTGAATTGCCGTTATCTAAGTCACAAAGCAAGAAGCACCAGAAGAGAACTCCAGTTAAAGATGATGGCTTGAGGGGCACCTGGGTGGCTCAGTTGGTTAAGTGACTGCCTTCGGCTCAGGTCATGATCCCGGAGACCCAGGATCGAGTCCCACATTGGGCTCTCTGCTTGGCAGGAAGCCTGCTTCTCCCTCTCTCACTCCCCCTGCTCCCTCTGCTTGTGTTTCCCCTCTGGCTGTGTTTCTCTCGGTCAAATAAATAAAATCTTTAAAAAAAAAAAAAAAAAGATGGCGGCTTGAACCACATGTAACTCCACTTCCTACTGAAATCTCTCTTTAAAAATGGGAAAAAACCCACAAAATCTCAAGGCTAAAAAGATACAGAAAAAGACCACCAAAATGAGAGCCAACATTAGCTGGGTGTCAGCCACCATCCCTCATGTTTGGCAAAGACTCAAAAGTAGAAAGATGGGTGGGAAAGTTTTACAGTGAAAAACAGGGAGGGCTTCAGACATGCTCTGATTGGTGGTCATTGTTGTGGGGAAGCTGGAGATGGGCTAACTAGAAGCCAGACTTCTTTTGTGATTGGTTTGGCTTTCTCTGGTGGGTCCTGTGTTGGAAGTCGGAGCAAAATACAAGAAAACTGACTCATCAACAAGTTCTAACCATTCTGGGCTGTGGTTTGGCTTCCCAGAGGCTATGGTTTGGCTTCCCAGGCTGATTGCAGTAGAGGTTATGGGTCAGAGTTCTACGGTTATATCTGGTTTCGCTAGTGTCTGTTTGTATAGTCAGTCTCTTAGAGAACAGGAGATAAATCATTAATATTTTGGAAGCTGGAAAACAGAAAGATAGTGGGAACTGACTTAGCAGACTCCTCATCTATCTAAAGTCAGTCTGCCTTACCTTCCATTTCAGCAGCCAATGTTAAAAGCCAAGTGCTTAAGAAAAGACTTCAGGAGGGCGCCTGGGTGGCTCAGTCGTTAAGTGTCTGCCTTTGGCTCAGGTCATGATCCCAGAGTTCTGGGATCGAACCCTGCATCTGGCTCCTTGCTCAACAAGAAGACTGCTTCTCCTTCTCTCCCTTCACCTGCTTGTGTTTCCCTCTCCAGCTGTGTTTCTCTCTGTCAAATAAATAAATAAAATCTTTTTTAAGAATCTCATTTAAAGGGGCGCCTGGGTGGCTCAGTTGCTTGGGCGACTGCCTTCGGCTCAGGTCATGATCCCGGAGACCCGGGATCGAGTCCCACATCGGGCTCCCTGCTCAGCGGGAAGCCTGCTTCTCCCTCTCTCACTCCCCCTGCTTGTGTTCCCTCTCTGGCTGTGTTTCTCTCTGTCAAATAAATAAAATAATTAAAAAAAAATTTTTTTTCAGGAGTGCCTGGGTGGCTCAGTGGGTTAAGAGTCCCACTTTTGATTTAGGCTAAAGTCATGTTCTGTGCTCAGCAGAGTGACACTTGAGATTCTCTCCCTCCCTCTGGCCCTCCCCTCCAAGCTCTCTCTCTCTTTAAAATAAATAAATAGATTTTTGAAAAAAAGAAAAAAATTCAGATAATTTTTCTATGAGGATCCATCAAAATGTCTTTACTATCTTGCAACAAGGGAGAAGGCTTATAGTAGGATATTTCTAAATGGGCCAAAAGATTATTGGGAAATGGAAATATGTATTGTTCTAAGCATACCCTTTCCACTTACCAGATTCTATAGGGTTCGGGCCTTTTATAGTCTTTGAGCACTTTTACAACGCTGAAGAGAGGTTAATTTGTAGAAAACTGATAGTAATGTAAACAATTATTGTTTTTAGATGTGCAAATAAGTGGTCTTAGGTAAAGCTTCTGTTGACAACCCTGCCCCCACACACTTCTCAATAAGCCAGCTTTGTGTCTATTGAGAGAATTTATTTCAACATTTCTTTAAAGATTTATTTATTTATTTATTTATTTTGCAGGGGGCAGAGAGACACTCAGGCAGGGAGGGAGAGAGAGACTCAGGCAGACTCCATGCTCAGTACAGAGCCCCACTCGGGGCTCGATCCCACGACACTGAGTTCATAACCCAAGCTGAAACCAAGAGTCCGACACTTAACAGACTGTGCCACCCAGGTGCCCCATATTTCAATGTTTTTGATGGGTTTAGGTATTTGTTTGGTCTTTGGGTTTCCCTTTAAACTGACTGTGACATCTTTTCTAGTTCCCGTATTTATTAATGAGTTAAATTAAATCTTTGACGTGTATTTATTTCATATCTGCATCTGAGTCATAATTTTCCTTTTTTTTTTTTTAACTATTATCCTTTGAGAAGTCCAATTCAAAAATTTTACTTTTGGTAGGGATATTTGGGAGGAAAGAAATTGGTTGTAAATCATTTTAGTGGGGTGCCTGGGTGGCTCAATCCTTAAGCTTCTGCCTTCAGCTCCAGTCAGGATGCCAGGGTCCTGGGATTGAGCCCCACATCAGGCTCCCCACTCAGCAGGAAGCCTGCTTCTCCCTCTCCCATTTCCTCCGCTTGTATTCACTCTCTCACAGTCTCTCTCTATCAAATAAATAAATAAAATCTTAAGAAAAGAAAAGAAAATCATTTCAGGGGCACCTGGCTTGGCTAAGCCAGTGGAATGTGAAACTCTTGATCTCAGGGTTGCAAGTTCGAGCCCCATGTTGGGTGTAGAAATTACTTAAAAATAAATCTTTAAAAAAAAAGAAAGAAAAATCATTTTAAATTAGACACAAGAAAGAAAAGAATGTGTGATGAAATTCACTACAATCTGAACTGAAGGGTGAGGGGGTAGATAACTGGCTTCTGGGAGTTTTGATCCCTTCAGTTTTATCAGAATTTTGTGTAGGCATTTTATCAGAAGTTCTAATTCTTCCCAGAAGGTGGCTGTAAATTACAACATGAAAATGAACAAAGAAGTTCATCCTGGTTCTAGTTTGGAATTTTTTTTTCTTTTGCAGGTTAATGATTCCCGAATCTCCAGTCCAAAGCTGTGTCTCTAAATACTTACTCCCAGTGCTCTCAGAGTGTTGGGCCCTGAAAATGTCAATCAGCTCTGACTCTTGATCTCAACTCAGGTCTTGGTCCCAGGGTCATGAGTTCAAGCCCTGCATTACACTTCATGCTGGACATGGAGCTTACTTTAAAAAAATAAATAAAAATGAATAAAAATAAAAATGAATTTAAAAACCCAAATTGCACAAAATGAAATGTTATTCAGCTTTACAGGGGAGTGAAATTATAATATAGGCTACAACAGGAATGAACCTTGAAGGTATTTATGCTGACTGACATAAGCCAAACACAAAAGGACAAGTAATGCATGATTCCACTTATGTAGGGTTGCTAGAAGAGTCAAACTCAGAGACTGGAGTGGAATATGATGACCAGGGGCTGGGGGCATAGAGGAATGGGAAGTTACTGGTTTTTAAGATCTTATTTATTTGTCAGAGAAAGAAATAGCACAAGCAGGGGAAGCAGCAGGCAGAGGGAGAAGAAGGCTCCCCACTGAGCAGGGAGCCCAATGCAGGACCCTGGGATCATGACCTGAGCCGGAGGCAGACACTTAACTGACTGAGCCACTGCCCTGGGAAGTTACTGTTTATTGGGTGTAAGGACCTATTTATTTATTTATTTATTTATTTATTTATTTATTTGACAGAGAGAAACACAGCCAGAGAGGGAACACAACAGGGGGAGTGAGAGAGGGAGAAGCAGGCCCCGCCAAGCAGGGAGCCTGATGTGGGACTCGATCCCCAGTCTCTGGGATCACGACCTGAGCCGAAGGCAGTCGCTTAACCAACTGAGCCACCCAGGCGCCCCATAAGGACCTATCTAGAAGTCCAAGCTGCCATCTTGTTTACTCAGGAAAACAGCTCCAGGTGTTATGGGCAAATGGCCCCTGGAAAACAAGAGTGATCCAGGTTGGGGGAGACACCCAATCAGTTAACCCCCTTAACCTCCTGCCCCGGGAAGTATGGAGAGGCAAATTAAGAATGGGCAGCCAGTTCCCAGTACTTAGGACCAGGTGGGAACACCCAATCAGTTAATCCCCTTAACCTCCTGGACCCTGACCATGGAGATCCCCTGGTAAAGCAACCTGTAGGGATTAAATATATTCATCATCACAGCAGAGTGAAAGAATTAACGCAGGTAGGCTAGTGAGTCTGTTCAGCTCAGGGTGCGGTTTTCCCCTATAAAAGTTAGCTGGTAAGAATAGGTGTGGCCGCTCTCTCTCTTGGGGAGAGACCCTGGCCCGGGCCAATAAAATTCTGATGTGTGGTGCAAAATAACGCTTTGCTTAACCTTCACTTTTGTATCAGCCTCGTTCCGTTGACCACAGACCCTATTATTGGGTAGAGTTTCAGTTTGGGATGATGGAAAAAATCTGGAGATGGTGGGGATAGTGGCAAAACTATGCAAATATACTTAATGCCACAGAAGTATATACTTAAACATGCTTAAAATGGTAAATTTTAAGTTACATATATATTATCACAATTATAAAAATGATTAAAATGGTAGATTTTTGTTTATTTTACTGCATTTTTTTAAAATTGCAAACCAGCGAGTCCAAAGACTACTTTGAATTGTACTATATTAGTCTCCAGGCTTCTCAATCTAAATTTATCAACCCAAGCAGATCTTTTCACATGCTACAAACTAGCTCCTTTCTGACTTCCCACGCCACATTTATTCTACCTCTTTCTTCACTAGTCATTCAGTTACTAATGCTAGAAATCTGTGAAATGTCCTAGACTCCGGCCTCTCCCTCATCCTCCTGTGTGACATTTGAGCAATGCCTGGCTAACTGTCAGGTTGTGAAGAAACTGTTCCTCCTCTTCAAAGTCACCCACCTCTACCCTGTTTTACGGTGCTGAGGCTGGGTCTCTGAGCTCACATTTTCCCGTTGCCAGCCTGGCTCTCTGTCAAGTTCTGCCAATAGTGGGAGATCAGAGGCAGGAGAGAGGCAGAAGGGACTGCTCCTTCCTTTTCACTTCCTGTTTCTATCCCCGTCACCCAGGCAACCGTTCTTCATCCCAGCAGCAGCCTTGGTTCCAGCTATGGACTCCTTTCCACATTCCCAGAACTAGTCTCATCACACTCCTCAGAGACACCAGTACCGGCCAGGCATCAACCCTCCTCCGAGGCCCTCAGAGGAGCTACTGAGTTTCCAGCCCTCTAGGGCCCCTCCCTCAAGTGTTTAATCCCATTAATCCCAACCCTGACCCTTTACTTCCCCACCTACTTCTTGCAATTACTACTTCTTTGTTCTACTTTCTCTTTTCAGTTCTTCAATGCCTATGATATCTCCAGTAACGTTAAAAAAAAAAAAAAGGTCTGGGCTTTGTCCCATTTATTTATTTATTTTTGAGAGAAAGAGAGAGAGTAAGCATGAACAAAATGGGGTGGAAGGGCAGAGGGAAAGAGAGAGAGACTCTCTAGTAGGCGCCATACCGTCACAGAGTTGCATGTGGGGCTTGATCTCATGACCCTGAGATCATGACCTGATCCAAAATCAAGAGTCAGGCATTTAATTGACTAAACCACCCAGGAGCCCTCCAGTAACACTTTATATAAATTTTCTGGGGCGCCTGGGTGGCTCAGTCGGTTAAGCGACTGCCTTCAGCTCAGGTCATGATCCCGGAGACCCCGAATCGAGTCCCACATCGGGCTCCCTGCTCGGCTTCTCCCTCTCTCACTCCCCCTGCTTGTGTTCCCTCTCTGGCTGTGTTTCTCTCTGTCAAATAAATACAATCTTTAAAAAAAAAATGATATAAATTTTCTTAGTTAAGATAATGCTATAGTTTGTTTCTTTACTGAATACAGAAAATGCTTCCATTGCCAGAACTCCCTGGTGGAAGATAGGGCATTGATGGGAAAGGGTATAACACTAAAACTGGAATAGTGACATTTGGATTCTAGACTGCCCAAACCTATTTGAACCTCTGGAATCAGTGGAGACAGCCTTCGATGGAAGCTTGAAAGCCCTGTAACAACATTATCTAAAGGATGTCTGTCTTCCTCAAGTTCCACTCAACTGTTCTTACCTGTAAATCAGCATTTCTTTTCTTTTTTTTTTTAAGATTTTATTTATTTATTTGATAGAGAGAGATCACAAGTAGGCAGAGAGGCAGGCAGAGAGAGAGGAGGAAGCAGGCTCCCTGCTGAGCAGAGAGCCCGATGCAGGCCTCCATCCCAGGACCCTGAGATCATGACCTGAGCCGAAGACAGAGTCTTTAATGCACTGAGCCACCAAGGCACCCTAGATCAGCATTTCTTAACATGTTGGCCTATGCATAATTGCTGTGAGGAGATGTCCTATGCGTTGTAAGATATTTAGCAGCATCTCTGACCTCTTACCCACTAGCTACAGTGACACCACCCCTAGCCCAAGTTGGGACAACCAAAAATGTTTTCAGACATTTCTAAAAGTACCCTGGGAGGAGAAAAAAATCATTGCCAGTAGAGGACCACTGCTCTAAATCCATAACTAGGGTCCAATCTCAACATGTTCCAAGTCTGACTAGGAAGAAATGACTTGCACTTACTATTGCAATACTTTCCTCACTTTTATTTGCAGATTGGAGAATATATAAAAGGATGGATTCTTTTTTTCCAGGAAGGCAATAAAGAAGGAAGATGGAATCTAACACCAAATTTGGTTGAATTATTAACCAATTCAATTCAATTGATGAGCACTTTTACCACAATTCTGGATTTAATGTGCTAGCTTATGCAGCTGGAAATGGCTCTAACAGTTGGTTGACTGAAACTTTTAGTGGCCTACATTCAATGAAGTTGAGATGCAAGGATTTTCTGATAAAACTTAGAAAAAGAAATGCAAGGTCTTTTTTTTTAAGCATTTCTTTTTTTTTTTTTAAGATTTTATTTATTTATTTGACAGAGAGAAACACAGCTAGAGAGGGAACACAGGTGGGGGGTAGGGGTGAGAGAGGGAGAAGCAGGCTTCTAGCAGAGCAGGGAGCCCGATGCGGGGCTTGATCCTGGGACTCCAGGATCATGACCTGAGCTAAAGACAAATGCTTAACAACCCAGCCACCCAGGCACCCCAAGAAATCCAAGGTCTTAAGGAGATAGAAATATTGGAGTAGACCTCTCATGTATGAATGGACACCCTCACCGTTTCACCTAAAAAAATCACAGAGGACACTCCATTCACAAAGGCACTGAGAAATATATTAGTGGATGGGCACCAGTATTCCTGTAACTTATGTGGTGGTGGTTTCCTATAGACAGATTTGATGAAGGAAGAAGTTACAGTTTAGACAGGTTCCCAAATTTAAATGGAGATATGGGATCCTGGATTAGCAGAGGTCAAAAACAATGTAGGTCAAGAGACAATATGTGGACTTCCTTTCAAAGAGTATAGTATAGGAGTGTCTGGCGGCTCATTCCGTGGAGCATGTGACTCTTGATCTCAGCGTTGTGAGTTCAAGTCCCATGTTAGGTGTAGAGATTACTTAAAAATAAAACATTTAAAACAACAACAACAAAGAGTATAGTATGAAAAGAGGCTGGGGGGAGAGAGTGACTTTGCAGTGGAGAAATCTGGCAAAACTACCTCAAGTTATCAAGGCTATAAATCATGTTGACACTATATGCCTGCCTAACTAAACTAAGACAGCTGTACCAAAATGCCACAGACTGGATGGCTTTAAGAACTTTATTTCTCATACTTCTGGAGGCTGAGGAATCCAAGACCAAGGCACAGGACAAGACAATTCTGTTTCTGTTGAGAGCTTTTTTCCTGGTTTGTAGATGGCTGCTTTTTCACTGTGTTCTCCTGTGATGAGAGAGAGAGAGAGAGAGATCTGGAGTTTCTTTTCATAAGGACACTAATCTTATTGGATTAGAGCCCCACCATTAATTCTTCATTTAATCTTAATTACTAAAGACCCTATCTCCAAATACAGTCAAACTGGGACTTAGGGCTCAACATATGAATTTGTGGGGCTGAGGGAGGACACAATTCAGTCCACAGCAATACCTGCTGATAAAATTTGATGAAAATGGCACTTTACCTCTGTGGCCTTCCTCCCCAGAACACATAACCCCAGTCTAATGAGATAAACATCACACAAATCCCAAATGAGTAACATTCTACAAAATACTTAATTAGTATTCTTTAAAACTGTTAAGGTCCTCAAAAACAAGGAAAAGTCCCAGCCAAGGGGAACCTGAAAAGACAGGTCAACTAAATGTGAAGTGGTATCCCTGATGAGATCTAGAACATAAAAAGGATATTAGGTAAAAGTTAAGGCAATATAAATAAAGTAAGGATTTAGTTATAATAATGTAATGATATTAGTTCATTAATTATGACAAATGTACCATACAAAGAAAGACGTTAATCATAAGGGAAATTGGGTGTGGGATATATGGGAACTCTTTATTCTATCTTCATGAGTTGTCTATAAATCTAAATCTCTTCTAAAACAAAAAGCTTATTGGGCACCTGGGTAGCACAGTTGGTTAAGCATCCAACTCTTGGCTCTTGGTTTCAGTTCAAGTCATGATCTCGGATCATGAGATCCAGCCCCATGTCAGGCTCCATGCTCCGCATGAAGTCTGATTAAAGACTCTTTCCCTTTGCCTCTGTCCCTCCTCCCATTTTCTTGCTCAAACAAATAAATACATTTTTAAATAAAATAAAATAAAAAGCTTATTTGAGAAAGTAAAAATTAAAAAACCCAATGTGAGGGGCACCTGGGTGACTTGGTCGGTGAAGCATCTCCCAGGGTCCTGGGATCAAGCCCTGTGTTGGGTTCCCTGCTCAATGGGGAGTCTGCTTCTCCCTCTCCCTCTACCTCTCCACCTGCTTGTGTTTTCGCAAATAAAAAAATAAATAAAATCTTAAAAAATGTGGGTACCATTATAATGAGTAGCAGAAATGAAGTGGTAGAAAGTTCTGATATGCAAGAACCTTTAGCAATGGGTGATTGATCCTGTGTCTTAAGTGGATAGCTCAATAAAATATTGTCGGAGTTATCCACTTATGATATGTCCTAGTAAGGACCTGTGCTGGAGAAAGTACACTGAAAATCAACTCCCTGAAGGCACTGGAGAGGGAACAAAAGCAGGTAGATTCTGACAGGGAGTCAACACTTACAAGAAATAGCATGGGGTGAATTTTCTTTTATAGTCTTTAATTTGAGGGTAGGCTTCAGCCAGTGCTATTTGGAATGCAAAAATACTGATAGAAAAATCCACAGTCTTTCTGGCCTGAACAACCAGGGGAGAGAGTTGGGGCGGGGGGGAAACCACAGTTCCCAGGCAATAAGAAGGGAATCCAACAAAGGACAGAACCAGAGAGAGGGAGCCACTTAATTTGTGTTAAACACTGTTCAGCTTCTAGTGAACCCTTAAACTACACATGCTCAGGGCAGTCTGCAAGTAGCCCGATCAAAGGAAAGACAACTAAACTGAGATTTGCACTGCAGATCAGAGACAGCGTTTGGAGTTTGAGTTCATCCAAATGAATAGCCTGCTGAAACAAACAGAGAACAACACCAAAATAAATCCTCTTCAAGGAAAAGAACAGAAACTATTCTCTACAACAAACAATTCAAAATTCTTGCTGTATGCAGAAACAAGACTAGGCATCACATCTTTTCAAGAGAAATGACAAGCAACAGACATGGACACCAATCTGACACAGTTGCTGCAAGTAGCAAGGATTTCTTTTCTTTTCTTTTTTTTTTTTTAAGATTTTATTTATTTGACAGAGAGAAACACAGCCAGAGAGGGAACACAAGCAGGGGGAGTGACAGAGGGAGAAGCAGGTTTCCCGCCGAGCAGAGAGCCCGATGCGGGGCTCGATCCCGGGTCTCCGGGATCATGACCTGAGCCGAAGGCAGTCGCCCAACCAACTGAGCCACCCAGGCGCCCCAAGGATTTCTTTTTTAAAAAGATTTTATTTATTTATTTGACAGAGAGAAACACAGCTAGAGAGGAAACACAAGCAGGGGGAGTGAGAGAGGGAGAAGTAGGCTTTCTGCCGGGCAGGGAACCCGATGCAGGGCTCAATCCTGGGACTCCGAGATCATGACCTGAGCCGAAGGCAGTCGCTTAACCAAATGAGCCACCCAGGTGCCCCAGTAGCAAGGATTTTAAAGCTGATATTAAACTACATTTGATAATGTAAAGGAAAAATGCTTATAGTGTGCAAACAGATAGGAAATCTCAGACAAACTGAAATGATAGAAAAGAACCAGATGAAATTCCAGAACTGATATATATGTATATGTATTATGTGTATGTGTGTGTGTGTGTGAAAATATGTTAAGAATGCTTTTATTCTTGGGGCACCTGGGTGGCTCAGTTGTTAAGCCTCTGCCTTAGATTTAGGTCATGATCCCAGTGTCCTAGGATGGAGCCCTGCATTGGGCTCCCTGCTCAGTGGGGAGCCTGCTTCTCTCTCTCCCACTCCCCTTGCTTGTGTTCTCTCTCTCTCTCTCTCTCTCTCTCTGAAATAAATAAATAGGGCACCTGGGTGGCTCAGTTGGTTAATCCACTGCCTTAGGCTCAGGTCATGATCCTGGAGTCCTGGGATCAAGTCCCATGTCAGGCTCCCAGCTCCATGGGGAGTCTGCTTCTCCCTCTGACCTTCTCCCCTCTCATGCTCTCTCTCACCCTCTCTCTCTCTCAAATAAATAAATAAAATCTTAAAAAAAAGAAGTTCATTATAGCATTAAAAATAAATAGATAAAATCTTTAAAAAAAAGGAATGCATTCTTAACATCCTTCAGAATGAAGTATATACATATGAAATAAAAAAATCACTGGAGGGGCACCTGGGTGGCTCAGTTGGTTAAGCAACTGCCTTCGGCTCAGGTCATGATCCCGGAGACCCGGGATCGAGCCCCGCATCGGGCTCCCTGCTCGGCAGGAAGCCTGCTTCTCCCTCTCTCACTCCCCTTGCTTGGGTTCCCTCTCTTGCTGTGTTTCTCTCTGTCAAATAAATAAAATCTTTTTTAAAAAATCACTGGATAAGATTACAACAGAATGGAAATGACAAGAGTCAACTTAGCTTCAAGACAGATTCATAGAAATGATCCAACATGATTCATAAAAATGATCCAATATGAAAACAGAAATGAAAGATTATTGGAAAGAAAATGAACAAAACCTCAGAGATCCCAGACAACAGCAAAAGATCTGATGTACATCAAACAAAGTCCCAAAAGGAGAAGAGAGGAAAAGAGACAGAAAAAATATTTGAAGACACAATGATCAAATGATCAAAAAATCTCCAAATTTATTGATAGACATACATTTACAGGCTCAAAGATCTCAGCAGATCCCAAATTATATAGACTCAAAGAAAATCAGGCATAGCATATTTACACTGCTGAAAACCAGACAAAGAGCATGTCTTGAAAGCACCAAGAGAGAAATTACTCATTACATACAGGAGAGTGAATAAAAAAAAACAACCTACTAACTTTGATCAGAAAAAATGGAGGACAGAAGTCAGTGGAACACCGTTTTTAAAGACTCTATTTTTAACTAATCTCTACACCCAACTTGGGGCTTGAACTTACAACCCCTAGATCCATTGTTGCATGCTTTACCAGCTGATCCAGCCACATGTACCATGGATGACCTTTTCTTTTTAAGTGCTAAAAAACTCTAACAATCTAGAATTCTATACCAGAGAGATAATCCTTAAGAATGAAAGCAAAAGAAAAACTTTTAGATTAAAAAGAAGAACCAAGGGGCGCCTGGGTGGCTCAGTTGGTTGGGCGACTGCTTTCGGCTCAGGTCATGATCCCGGAGACCCGGGATCGAGTCCCATATCGGGCTCCCTGCTCGGTGGGAGACCTGCTTCTCCCTCTCTCACCCCCCCCTGCTTGTGTTCCCTCTCTGGCCGTGTTTCTCTCTGTC
>PITA01002529.1:0-135229 GCA_004023965.1 Spilogale gracilis
AGCACCATTTATTGAAGAGACTGTCCTTTTCCCACTGGATATTTTTTCCTGCTTTGTCAAAGATGATTTGACCATAGATTTGTGGGTCCATATGTGGGCTCTCCACCCTGTTCCATTGGTCTGTTTCTCTGTTTTTATGCCAGTACCACGCTGTCTTGGTAATCACGGCTTTGTAATAAAGCCTGAAGTCAGGTAATGACATAGATGGTTCTTTGACTTAACTGCCCTCCTTTGGTAAACACAGGCCTTGTAAAGGCATCAATCACCAGGGGGTCTTAGATATGCAGAGGCCTAAGTCGCCAGGGAGTTTCAGAGCTGTTCTACTGGCCTTGAGGCTAAGCAGGCCCTAACATGATATAACCAAAAAACACCATAAAAAAGTGAGAAATATTAAATATCTTGGTGAAAGATATTCATAACAGATATAACAGATATAACTGACAAGGAATTAATGTCCAGATTGCATCTTTAAAAATTCTACAAATCACTTAGGACAACATAATAAAATATGGAAACAGAATACAAATAGGCAGTTTACAGAAGAAACAACACAAATAAATACACATATGAAAATATGCTTAATCTCAGTAATTACACACTAGATTGTGGAGTAACTACCCACTAGACTGGGAAAATTTAATACAATAGCAAGTGTTTATGGAGGATGTGGGTTAATTTTATATACAGCTAGTAGCAGGAAAATTTGTATAATCACTTTGCAGAAAAATCACCGTTTGATAAAGTTGAAAACTTGCATCTTCTATGACCCATTAACTCCATTCCTCAATGTGCAGCTAGAGGAACTCTCGCATGTGCTGGAAAACACGTATAAGAATGTGAAATGAGGTTGTATGACCAACTCCAAATGCAGCTCACAGGGTTTTGAATTTTAGAAAGAAGTAGCTCATATAGCACATTATCTTTCCCTCACGTTCAAAGCAAGCAAGATGACACAATATATTGTTTAAATATTCATAAGTATGTGATAAAATATAAAAATAAGGCAAAGGAACAGTAAAGAACCCAATTGAGAAAAGTGAGGACCTGGAGGATGCCAAGAAATAGGCTGTCACGGGACCCCAGAACATAGGCAGATATGCAACTACTGGTAATATTCTAATTCTCAAGTTGTTGGTAGACTTTTATAATTTCATTTAAACGCTTACATAAACCTTACATACACATTTCACGGGTCCTAACTTTGTATTATTAAGTATTACATAATAAAAAAATTAAGATACTAGAGGAATATTCAAAGTTATAATAGTAACACATATATTGACTGCAATTTATTATTAGGTATTAACACAAGGGGCCCAGGAATCTGCAAATGGCCCTTTCTGAATTCTGTTTCTAGAGATCACAGTGCATGAGTTTGAAGCCCATGGCTGGTTAGGACCAGTGTCATCTCCCAGAGTCATGCATGGCGTCCAGATATAGACACAGGGATGAGGGATGCAGTCAAGAGCTGGAGGGCTGGGCACTGGCGCTGCCTGCCCACCGGGTCCTCTGCCCCCTCCAAGAGTGAGAAATGAGTTTCCCTTCTCACTGTAAGCACAGTCGCTTGGCAAGGAGCAGGGAAGGTTCACCTAGTACTAGTCAGCGGGATGAACGAAGTGGTGAATTACTACCTAGGCTGCGGAGGTTGTGTGGGGGATGCAGGTCCAGCCCAGAGGAAAGTGAGGGCACAGCAGGACCCCGTGGGGCCTTGGAAGTCAGGGCCAGCCAGTAGCCCCACCTATCTGTACTCACATGAACCCAGTTCTCAAGACAGAGGGCTACAGACCAAAGCCAGGGGCCTGTTCTTTTTATGTTTTCTCTGGTTAGCTGTTAGGAGCATTTGGGAACCATGGATGAACTTGGATCAGTTAGTTCCAATTATGTTCCGTGGTCTCAATTCAGAAACCTAGACAGGAGAATGAGTAAGGCTTGGGGAAGGAAGGGCCCCGGTGGTAGCGCGGGGAGCTGCCTGCACCGAGACCCAGGGCGGCTCCCTGGTTTCCCCAGCTCTCAGAGCCTGGACACGTTACTGTGCTCCAGTTCTCTCTTCTGTCAAGACAGGGGATTGGTGTTCTCATTTGAGGGTGATTCGATCCTCGGGAATGGCCCTATGAAACAAGTAGGGGAAATTTCTGGTTGTCACAGTGGCTGGGGAACCAAAATGCCCATGGCGCCCTGAATGTAAGTCCTGGTTGTTACTGCCCTTCAAGCCATCGGCATCTCTCTGTGTCACCAGCATATGTGATATTCACTGCTGCCGGCCACCCCAGGAACCTGGGGGACACTGTGTCAACGCGCATATCTTTGCCCAGCCCCTTGGGAAAATGGTTGTGGGTCCTAACTTTAGGATCTTGAATGCCACAGATGCTCTGTTCTCACTTATTTCCTGCTTGAAAGCTAAATCATTCTTGAAGTAAGAATATCTGGTTGAACTCGGTTGGAGAGAACGATTACAGACACTACAGACCACCCCGCTCACTCATTCTGGCAGCCAGCAGGAGATGAAAACTGGTTCGCTCCAGTTCTTACTGCATTCTCAGAACAACGGGGCTGTGGGGGCTTTGTTGCCCTGTGCAAAGCTCAGCAGCGCCCTCCTTGGGACACACCGGGAATGCACAGGAGTGGCTGCTCCAGCAAAATGCCTTGCCTTGAGGAGAAAACACCTCGCGGCTGTGACGAGCCAATCAGACCACCGCCAGCCCTGGGGCAGCCAATCAGACTACAGGCAGCCCCTGGGGGCGGGGGGGGGGGCGTACTTAACAAAGAAGAGGGAGAGCCGGGTTTTAGTACTCATGCCTCTCTTGACCAGGTGCTCTCCTGCAATGCGTGAGCTGTACAGCTCTATTTAGTGGCCAGACCCTCTCATTCCTGTCAGTCTGGTACCCCTCCTTGGCTTCACTCAGGAATCTGTCTCTCTGTGACTGCCTTGTGGTTGCCTGAACTAACAGCACATACCGCCCAGATTCTAGTTCTAAAGAAATGGATCCCGGTGTCCAGCCCCCATGACCTGACCCTGCAGATTCCAAATTTGCTTTTCCACTCACCACACCCAACTTTCTCCGGAGCAGTCTACATTAGTCCTTGCCTCCCAAATAATGCTCATGAAATTTCACCTTCGCAGTTTCTCACCCCGGTTCTCTGTGCCTCCCTATTATCCAACTATTTCAAAGCTTGGCTCAATTTTTTTACTTCTCTGAAAAGTCTTCCGGGATGTCCCCAGCACAGGAATCATAGAAAATACTATATCTCATTTTGGGCGTGGGCTATAGAGCTCATGCACTGGTAGACCTGCTCCCCAAGAAGACAAGTTCCTGGTAGGTAAAAACTTAATTGGGGTAAGAACTGAATTTTATAGCCTACGACTTTGCTGAATTCTTCTATCAGTTATAGCAGTTTTTGTGTGTGTGTGTTTTAAGGGCTTTCTACATAGAGTATCATGTTGTCTTCAAAGAGTGAAAGTTTGACTTCTTTGCCACTTTGGATGCCTTTTATTTCTTTTTATTGTCTGACTGCTGTGGTTAGGATTGCCAGTGTTCTTGACCTTAGGGCAAAAGAACCACCCAATCACCCAGCAACTGCACTACTAGGTATTTATCCAAAGGACACAAAAATAGTGATTAGAAGGGGAACATCCACCCTAGGGTTTCTGACAGCAATGTGCACAATAGCCAAAATATGGAAAGAGCCCAGATGTCCATCGACAGATGGATGGGTGAAGAAGATGTGAGGTATGTGTGTACTACTCAACCACCAAAAAGAATGAAATCTTGTCATTTGCAATGATGTAGATGGAACTAGAGAATATTATGCTAAACAAATCAGTCAGAAAAGGAAATAACAAATCATTTCACTCGTGTGTAGAACTTAAGAAACAAAACAGATGAACAGAGGAAGAGAACAAAAAATAAAATAAGATAAAAACAGAGAGGTAAACCATAAGAGAGTCTTAACTATAGGGAACAAACTGAGGGCTGCTGGAGGGAAGGCAGGTGAGGGGCTGGGGGATGTGGGTGATGGGCATTGAGGAGGACACTAGATTGAATGAACACTGGGTGTTACATGCAAGTGATGAATCACTAAATTCTATCTCTGAAACTAATAATACATTATATGTTAACTAACTTGATAAAAAAAAAAAATTGAGGGAGACTTAGCCCCCACGCTCACCTACTTAAGAAGCTCAATGAGCTGTTACCATGGGAACAAATAGCTTATCTTCCTGTTCTGTCTGATCAAAACAGACAAACTGTTGAAGAGCAAGAAAATTGGCTCCGTGCCTAGACTGGCAATGAGGACATCAGGATGAGGTCGAGGCCAAATCTGTGCACCTGGTTTAGTAAGTTGCCCGTGAACTTGGCCTGGAGTACTTTGTGCCATCTTAAACAAAGAGCTTCCTTCTGGAGCTTCTGGTGCACCTCTAGTGTGCACTGCTCAATGCTGGCACAGGAAGCACATTCCCCATGAGACCTGGAGACCATCAGGCCTGAAGATCTTCTCACAAGAAAAGACAGCCATGTCTTCATAGATGGAGGCCTCACATGTAAGTTGGCTGAGTCAGATTTATATGTTTAAGAAAGAGGTGCTTTGGATGGTTTTCAAAATCTTTGGTGAATTTGCAGCAGCCTTGGATCTTAAGGACTCAAACCTACCACAGCTCAACAGAGCAGATGTTTCAGAAAATGCCAGGAAAAGGGCATCTTTGCTAAATGTCCCTTACCATGCAACCATTGCACAGATGTTTAAGGACCGCCTCTGTGATCTAGGTGCAGTTCTAGGATCTAAACTTGCCATTGGGAACAAAAGAGACAGAACTCCCTGCCCTCACAAGCATGCACTCCAGCCCAATGTCCAGCCCACTTTTCACATGATCCAAGGAGACATTTGGGGTGTTACAGGAGTGCCTAGGGAAAGCAACCCAGCAGACACACCTTTCAGAAATACTCCTCAGATGTCACTGTTCAAAGTATCGTCTGTGGGGGCACCTGGGTGGCTCAGTCAGTTAAGCGTCCGCCTTTGGCTCAGGTCATGATCTCAGTGTCCTGGGATGGAGCCCCACATCGGGCTCCCTGCTCAATGGAGAGCCTGCTTCTTTCTCACTTTCCACCACTCTTCCTTCTTGTACTCTCACTCACTCTCTCTGTCAAATAAATAAAATCTTAAAAACAAAGAAAAAAAAACAAACAAAAACAAAAAACAAAGTGTGGTCTATGGGCCAGCAGCATCAGTACTATCTGGAAGCACCATACATGAGCAGAATGTCGGGCTCCCCCCCAGGCCTTCTGAAGCAGACACCAGCTTTCAGTAATGGAATCTTAATAAGCTCTCCGGGTGGACCATGTGCAGGGGAAGCAAACTATAGAGCCCCAAGTCTCCTAAACCGTCCCACAAACAGAAGAGAGCCGATGGCCAAGTAAGTTTGAGAAGGAGCATGCCTCATCCCTCCCTTGCAGACTCAGCAAGCGGGCATATGAAAGGCGAGGGCATCCTTAGAAAAGACACTCGCTTAAAATACCAAAGCTCCTCAGACTTATTTGGCAGCCCAGTGATGACTCAACCACAGTAAACATTCGATGGAACTAGTGTCCTATGAAATGCACCTTGGGAAAAATCGTACAGCTCCCTGGCATGCACAGATTCAGCCTACTTGGTTCAAATAGTTCCAGATAGAATGAGCCGATAGCACGAAAATTGACAGCTTTGTGAGGCACAAATCTGAGTCATGCCCACTGCCCAGATGGGGTTCTAGGCAAAGGTCTCAGTTCTGGGGAGCAGGCTAGGGGAATGGACGGCACCAAAGACCATTTCTTCATATGGCTGGGCTGGTCCCTGCCCATGCCTGAGTGAGTCTATGGCTGTGCTCATGGGGGAAATAAAGACACTGACTCTCCATGAATACTGGCCACCATGTGAGAGATAAACCTTCACTCTGATGTAAAGTGCTGATTCACTTACTGTAAGAATATACACAGGAAGCACTACATTCTAGAAGGAACATGCCATTTGGAGAAATTCAGGAACCAATATAGCATTTCTTATTTGCCGCTGAGGAAATCTGAGAAGGTCCAGAGCCACATATAGCCACATTAAGTCAAGAATCCATGATGAGGATGAAGGTGATGGTGATGATGGTGTTGATGGTGATGATGGTGACAGCTAACATTTACTGATAGTTCCTTACATGCCAAGCACTGTCCTAACTCATGTCTTCCTGACAGCAATGCTGGGAGATGAGCAGTGTATGCATTTTACAAACAAGGAAACCAAGCAACAGGGATGGTTCCTCACTTCAATTGCTTTTATGTGAATTGTGACTTCTAAGATCTAAGTGCCAAGTGACTGGTGGAGACCCAACCAGACAGATGATGAAATGGTGCCTGGGTCCCCCATCCCTTCATCCGGCTCCCTAAGACCTGAGAGCCTTACCCAGAGCCCCGGCCCAAGGCAGGTGTGATTCAAATTTGTGCCTCAGCAGAACTGCCAGTTATCATGCTAGGGGCTCATTCCTTCTGGAAGAGTGTAAACCAAGAAAGTTGAATCTCCTTTCAGAAGAAGTCCCTCGTGTTCAGTTTAGAGGTGTCATTTCAGATGGGAGGCAGCACTAAGTGGGCAGGTGCAGTCTTGGGCCTGAGGCTGGGAGAGGATGAGAGTTTGGCCTGAGAATCTACATTTCCATCATGCTCCCAGGTGATGCTGATGTTGCTGCTCTGTCCCAAACGATGGCATGGGGCTAGGGTGCAGGTGGAAGGGAACTTGGCCTCGCACAGCCTGGCTCTAGGCCTAGAACTGGCCCCAAGCTGCTGTGGAGCTTCTGGCTAGTCTCTTCCCCTGGGCCATCGTCCCTTCTCTTTAATGTTTGGAAAAATGATATTGCCCGCCCTTCCCTCCCCCATGTAAGGCTGCTAAGAGCCTCTCCTCTAGTGTGAGGGACATTGCTTGCCACCCCATGTTTGAACGCAGGGCTTCTCAAGAAGTATTTTTAAGCGCCACACCCCCTCCCCGCCTCGCCCAGCTCCTGTCTGCTCCACTCTGGTGATCCTGATCCGCATCACACAGATCTGTCACCACCAAATTACAGCAATGGAACCCTCAAGGTCAGACAAAACTCACAGATACATTTTCTGTGCCTCTTGGGAAGATACGTAGAGGTCCCTGGATCCTAGAGGCGAGGCACTCAGTTTTTCTTGCTTCCCTCATTTGGGGACATAGCACAGATCAGTGCTAATGGAGTCACCGAGGCACAGCCTTGAGTGTTGCCTGTGTAACCCCAGGCAAGCGACAACCTCTCTGAGCTCAGTGTACTCAACTGTAAGTGTTGTGAATGCCAGTACCTATGCCATGGGGCTGCTGAAGGGGCTGGCACATCAGCAGTGTTTCTTTCAGAGTCACTCTCGTTATTGCTATAACCACGGTTATTTGGACGTTGGTTACAAGAGAGGATTCTGGGGTATACCGTTAACAGTAAACTCTTAACGATTGCCTTTTAAAAATATGTTCTCTCCTTATAAAATTAATATTTTGTCTGAGATTGAGCACACATGATCTTTTTTTTTTTTTTTTAATTAACAAATAGAAGTCAAGGGCTTCTAAAAATTCTAAGACTCCCTCGCTCTTCCTCGGTCCTGCTGCTGTCCAGCCCCCCCCCCCCACGACCTTTTAGGGCAGTGCTCCCCGCCCGGGGCAGAAGCAGGCCAGCAGACAGCAGCTATCCCGGCAGACCTCAAGTCCTGCTGCTGTATGTTGTCCCTTTGCCCTGGAGATCTAGCCCAAGCAGAGAAGAACTTTTGGTTTCATCATTAACTTCCAGATTGCCTCCTGCCCTTAATGCCAAACTGGAGAAGCAGGAAACACAAGGACCTCAAGACAGGGGCCTGAAGCAGCCAGCCAGAGAATTCAGCCCCTCCTGTGGCTTCTCTGACTTTCCCATCTGAAGGCCAGCATCTTCAAGAGAGGACAGGGGAAACAACTGGTAGAGCTCTACTGTGAGTATGCACTGGCCAGGCATTAATAGTCCCACAACTATGTGGGGTGAGGGACAAGCTTGAGCCCTACAGAGGCAGAAATTGATGAGTGGCTGAGCCAAATGAGCAGAGCAGGTGTTTGCCATCTAATAATGCCCCTGTCCATATAATACTGGGGTCAGGAAGGACAGCATATCTACTAGAACATGACAGTAAAGGGAATGTATGGAGTGGTTAAGAACAGGCTCTGGAGGGGCGCCTGGGTGGCTCAGTTGGTTAAGCGATTGCCTTCAGCTCAGGTCATGATCCTGGAGACCCAGGATGGAGCCCCACATCGGGCTTCCTACTTCGGCGAGAAGTCTGCTTCTCCCTCTCTCAGTCCCTCTGCTTGTGTTCCCTCTCTGGCTGTGTTTCTCTCTGTCAAATAAATAAATAAAATCTTAAAAAAAAAAATACTTCCCAGCTGTGTGACCTCAGGTGGATCAGGCAACCTCTCTGTGCAGCAATTTCCTCATTTGTAAAATGGGAAATAATCTTACCTCACTCATAGGACTGATTTGAGAGTTGGGATGCCTGGGAAGCTCAGTGGGTTAAGCGTCTGCCTTCAGCTCTGGTCATGATCTCAAGTTCCTGGGATCAAGTCCTGCATTGGGCTCCTTGCTAAGCAGAGAGCCTGCTTCTCCTTCTACCAACCCTTCCCCCGATTGTGCTCTCTCTCTGACAAATACATAAATAAAATAGTTCTAAAAATGATTTAAGGGTTAAAATGAGTTGATAAATATCAAGCTGATAAATACCAAGTTAATAAATATCAAATATCAATACTACATGGCACCTACATAGCAAGGACTCTATAGATGTTAGATATTATCGTCGTTGTTATCAAATTAAATACCTCAAAGGTAGGAATCCTTGTCTATTTTGGTTACTAGTCTGTTTTAGAACAGTGTCTAGTACTTAATAGGTACTAGTGAGTATTATTGTGAGCAGATAAATCGGTTTTTTGTAATGCAGACATTATTTTGGCCAGCAGAGAGCAGCAAATAGCTATGACCGATGCTAATTCTGGGCGATGGTGGTTTAAATGTTAATTTCGAAGGCTAATGGAACTATCCTTCCTGAGCCGGCTGGTGAGTTAAAAGGTTGCCATTGCATCTATATGAGTGGCGCCTACCCTCCCACTCACCTCTGTGTCAGTTGGGATGATTGGCAGAAATCCCGGCTCACAACAAACCTTGTTTCAATTTTTTTTCTTACCTGCCCAACTTTTTTTCAATTTCCTCCCCACTCCCTCCCTCTCTTCTTTCCCTTCTTTGTCCTTGCTCTCTAGGTCTCTATTTCTCACACACCCTGCTCTGCATCAAGCTAGTATATGGTACACATTCCCAAATCTTTATCCGTACAACTGCTGCCTATCTTCCAAAACATGACATCTAGAGTGCATATCTTTATGCAGTATTCTTCCCAACTAATGATGTTAAATGTGGCATAATAAACACGAACGTCTGACTTGATCAAACTAGGTCCAGAGAGGTACTGTAACTTGACCAAGGACACACAGCGATTAGTTGTGGAGTGAGAGCACTGACCAGGGCCTTCGGCTCTGTCCACCCCTTTAGGTCTCCACTTGCTTTTTTCACCCACAGAGGAAGCCCAGGTGGTCCCTGTGTGCTGATCTAGTCAATGTAGCTGTCAGCTTCTGGCCCCGGATGTTGTTTCCCTGGGTGCTGGCACAGAGGATCAGATTGCTTTCCAGGGCAGGGCAGCTCACTCAGAGGCCCAGGGACATGGGATGGGAGGCCACCACCGCCTACTCCCTCCTCAGTTCACTCATCCTCAGCCATAGCGCTCACGTTTCCTCTGTGACCAGTGCAAGCCCACCTTCACCTGATGGTACATTTCCTCGGCACTGACAGGGCCCACACCACCAGAATCAAAGACACGTTTCTTGGGAGCCTCGGGGGAGCCCTTGGGTCGCAGAACCCAGAATGCAGAGCCTGCAGCTGGAATGGTTCCCTGGCTTCAGACTCAAGGCAGTTTCCGGGTCTCATTGTGGGGGGGAGCACTGCCATGGCACAGTTTGCTTAAGATTCTCTTTCCCAAGTATTAAAAAAAAAAAAAAATCAGGGTAACTATTTGGAGAAAATATTTCATTGAGATTCCGACTGAAAAACAAATTCCAGATGAACTGATGAGTTGAAGAAAGAAAACTGGAAGAGGAAAATTTTTCAGTTAGAAAAAATAAGGGTAACCCGCTCCATTACCTTGCATTGCTAGTGCAGCATTTCCATTGGGTCAGCGTGGGAGGAACATCAGCCAGGCTTCTGGTGGGGGAAGATCTCTTGTCTGTAGCTCAGTCTCTCAGTGTCCCTGAAGTGGAGACAATCTGCTTCACTGGGAGTGAAGGCCATCTGCACCTGGGCTCACCCCTCTGAAAGAGTTGTTGGATATAGGTTCCACCTGACGGAGCTTAGAAGAGCAAAGAGAGGTGTGGGGCTGCAGAGCCAATAACAAATTGGGATCTATTTATACTACTGCACCCTCCCCTTGATGCCCCCCTGACCCTCAACAGCCTGGCGCATCTAGATCAGGTGCGCCTTATTACTATAGGACATGATTAGCATACAGCCTCCTTTATGATTCTTACGATCAGGACTGGTGAGGACTTCAGAGATTACCTAGTTCAAGGTGTGGAGGGGGGTAGGGGTGGCCTGGGTGCCCTGAGAGTCCCAGAGCAAAGTTACATGCAGAAATAGGACCAGAATTCACTAAAAAGCACTAATTATCCTGGAGCACCTATACACTTCCCAGATTCCAAGGTCTGACTTTTGTCCCAAGGATTTGCTCCGCGGAAGTTGTCATCCCCCATTTTGCCAGAAGAGGGCAGACACTTGCCATCGATGGAGGTGGAGAGCCAGAAGCTCTTTTTTAGGCTAGAATAACATCTCCCTAATACGGTCATTTTGCTCTAATGAGAGTTTTAGCTCCAAACACAATTCTTGATGCTCTGCTGCAAATATGCTACTCAAAAGACAGGGAAGTTCAGAGACTGAAAATCTCTTCTTCATTCCAACTTCATCACTTTACTTCTCTGAGACTCATTCTTTATTATGTGAAGTAGGATCTCCGCTATGTGACTATCCAGACGTGATATTAGGAGGAAAATAAGTAAATTATAGAGTCCCTTACTACAAAACACACACAAAGAAAGGGAGGTCCACAGCAATGAAGAGTGTGTGTGTGTGTGTGTGTGTGTGTGTGTGTGTGTGTAGGAAAGCTGAACAAAGATGAGATGTCCAAGCTATGGGAGGGTTTTCTGATCTTGGATGAATAGATTTGTAAATCCTCTGGCAGTTGAAACCGACCCATTTTGCACTTGGAAAGGTCTTTACTGCTTGCATTTATATTTCAAACTGTGCTTATTTTAAAGCTGTGCTTTACCTATTTAATCTGTGTGAGAAGAGTGAAATATCACTGGGATACTTGTAAAGTCCTACAATTAAATTGAAAAATACTGCTGAATGTAAAGGAATGGTGATTTTCTTTTCTAAAGCTTTAAGTGTTTCAGTGGTTACATGGCCATAAGAAGCAAAAAAGTAAGATGTGGGTATTTTTAAAAACCTACTGCCATTTTCTGAGGAACTCAAGCCCCAGGAGAAGTATTCTTTTCACACTAATCTGTGCTAGCCAGAGCAACACTGCAGTCTGAGTATCCCATTTTGGAACAGTGAGGAACTAGAATGCAGTTAACAGGCAAGCAGTCACATAGTCTGCAGGGGGCGGGGGAGTGGGGGATGTTGGAACTCAGACACAAACCTGGAGGAGAGCAGGTATCTGAGTAGGAGAGGAACTGTGGGAAGGAATTCAGTAAGAACAAGAAGGTCAAAGCCATAAAGGAAGGTCTGGTCTTGATACTGAAGAGCCTTCCCAATAACTGAAGCCAAGGGCATTGCTCCCAACGGGCAGCTCAGGACACAGGATGGTTCCAAGGGTGCCTAGAAGACCCTTCTGATGTCTTCAGAAAAGGCATCACTGGATAGTCTTGAACACCAAGTTATCTCTACTCAGTCAAAGCAGCCACACACCAAAACGTGATGGGGGAGAGGAGGTTTGCAGAAGTCATGATGGCTCTCTAGCTATACGGGATGAACTGAATGGAGCTGCAAAGACAGGGGACAAAGGTATAGTCCCAAGGATGTCAGACTGAACCGGCAAGTTCAGCCAAGTCAGGGACGTTAACATATCCTGAAAGGAGCAAGATTGTCTTGAATGAAAGAAAAGATAAGGGTCCCCAGGAATGTATGTTTCCCTCCCAGTCAGACTGTGATTAGGATTAGCCCAGGTGTGTTCACCCGCTCACCAACCCTCCCGACTGACTTCCCACACTCTGCTAGGCACTCTGGAGGGCGCTGTGTGCACTTTCTTTGGAGGCTCAGGGATGATCCCTCAGGCTTCACTGCGGTTGAGATGTTTTCTTCTGTGTCCCCTTCGAGCCTCCATGATGACCTGACGATGGTGAAGGAAGAATGTGTCTGGGATGACAGAGCCGCAGGAAGTACGTGCCCGCCGTGGGAACTGCGGTCTAGTCAGATTCCCCAGTGACTGGCCAGCCGCTCACAGCCTCATCGGTTTGAAGGAGCCCATGAAACATAGCTTCTAGAACTGTCAGAGTGAGAAGGAGACCCATGACCAATCTCTGTTCTGATTGTCTTTCAGCCTTCTCGAGAGTACCTGCCGGGGTGTGACATCAGGCTCCAGCAGCGTTGAGAGATGCGCTGAAGGACACAGGCATCAGAGCTGTGGCAGCGATCTGCCTCGGTTCTGAGGAAGGGTAAAATGACCTAGGGGTCATGGGGGGGAACCACTTCCATCGTTACTAAGGGCATTTTCTTCCCAGAAGGGGAAGCTGTAGGAACACCTCGTGAAAGCCCAATGCAACCGAACAACATGAAACTGATTTTGTTTTCTCTTTGAAATGGCAATTGTATTTACTTGTTGAATATATTGAATTTTCTTCTTTTTAAAAGCAGATAACTGGGAAGATTTATACTTGTTTTCTAGCATATTCTCCAAAGCTACCTGAACAATTTGGGACAGCTTGTACCTGACCAGTAATTTTTTTTTTCCCTTCTAGATGGATGGTCCTTAATAAAGACTCCTTCTCACCTCCTGCAGTCTCTTAAACTTTCCACAGGTCAAAAATGGTTAGGAAACTACAACTGAGAACTTCCTTAGCAGAACTCCAACACTGGTCTCATGTTTGTGGATTAACAGGGCCCCCCAGGGACCTGCCACAACCTCTCTCCCTTGGACTTCGCTTCTCCTCTAACACCCATCCGCTATTTTTCTCCCATCTCAGGATGAAAGTATCCTTTCACTCTTTCAAAACTAACTCACTAACTTGTGTCCTTGATCCCAAATCTCTCAGTTTCCTTGGGACTTATGTTAGCGCCGTCATCTTGACCTCATGTCTGGCTCTCACTCCTCGGGTTCACAAACTCAGTCCAGTTCTCTCCTCGGATGACAAAACACAAGTCCTCCCTTCACTCTGGTTCCTCCTGAAGCAACCACCCATTAATTCTGCTCTACCTCTAACTTCTTTATTTATTTGACAGAGAGAGAGATCACAAGTAGGCAGAGAGGCAGGCAGAGAGGGAGGAGGAAGTAGGCTCCCTGCCGAGCAGAGAGCCCGATGCGGGCCTCGATCCCAGGACCCTGAGATCATGATCTGAGCTGAAGGCAGAGGCTTAACCCTCTGAGCCATCCAGGTGCCCCTCTACCTCTTACTTCTGCCCTGCCACTTGAGAAGGTCCCAGACTTCCAAACCACCAAATCTAATAGGCTTTATTCCTTAATACTCCAAATCGCTCAGGATTTCTAACTTCTTCCCCCGTGAATCTAGCTCTTTGGCTTTTTTTTTTTTTTAAGGTTTTATTTATTTTTTTGACAGAGAGAAACACAGCCAGAGAGGGAAAACAAGCAGGGGCAGTGAGAGAGGGAGAAGCAGGCCTCCCACCGAGGAGGGAGCCCGATGTGGGACCAGATCCCGGGGTCTCCAGGATCATGACCTGAGCCGAAGGCAGTCGCTTAACCAACTGAGCCACCCAGGTGCCCGGCTCTTTGGTTTTTTTGACAACTTGCATTTTTCAGGCTAATCTGATCTCGTTTTTTTTTCTCTCACCAGGCTGGGCCCAGTTCACCACTCCTGCCAGTTACCTTTCCCGATTCTCTGATGCTCTCCCCCAGCTGCACTTCTTATTCTTTATGAAAATGACTGCCAAACCTCCTATCCACAGTGGTCTGCATATTTACCTCTCATTTCTAATTGTTACCTTGTCGATTCTTCCAGAAGTGGGCCTTGAAATCTCAGGCCAGCAAATCCAAGTTCATGGTCTCACCCATCGTGGCGGATCTTTCCTGAGTGTTTGCCCAGCTCCTCCTAATTTTGAAGTGAGACAGAGACCTGGACTGGGTGTAGACAGGTACAGCTCGAGGGGAAAGGTCCTTGAATTCCTGGTGCCGCAGTCTCTTAGAGCTGTCCCACTTGCTAATCTTTCTGGTTCATTCCATTCTTCCACAGATCCATGAGCTATTCTAGGAACGTTCTAGGAAAGTTCTTTTGGCTAAGGTGCCAGATTTGGCTTCTACTTATAGGCCTTTAAGTAACAGCCCCACGGACATGTCTCTAAGTATCTTGAATTCCGTCAAGGGCCTACCACCCCTCACCCAGCAGGCGCTTGCTTGGTGATTTGACTCTGCTCTTGATTTTCATGAGGCTCGCATTCAGAACACTCAAACCATGTCAGTTTTCTCTCCAAATAACTCCCTCTTCATGTCCTCTACCGTCACCTAGTTCTGGCCTTAGAAATCTCTGTGCTGAACCCATCTGGCTTCTCCTTGACCCAGCGGTCGTTCTGATTGTATCGTTTTTCTGCCTAACACCTCAGGTTCGGTCCTACAGCTCTTACCACAGCATTCAAAACCCTTCTCGCTGTGGCTCAAGGTACATGGGGCTCATTTGCCATTTCCACTCCTTCCCTGTGCCAGCCAGGCCTGAGGACTGGCCTCATCCAAACGTCCTCTGCTCTTTACTTCCTCTGTGATTTTTGGACTGTGGTTCCCTCTGCCCCTTGGCCTTGGTGAAATCTTACTTTTTGAAGGCCCACTTCGAGCCTTTCCGATCTCTTTAGGAGAAACTCCTCCATTCTTTGAGACAGGAGATCACTAGTCAGGTTTTATGTTCGTCCTCCCTTCCCGACGGCGAGGCACAGGCTGCATGGATTTCCTGGCACGGCAGTGGTTGGTCAGAGTAGACGTTGAACACACCGCATCACATGCCATCACGTTTTCACCAGGACAGGAAAAGGCTTGGGAGAAGTGCCAAAGCCAAAGTGCCTTTCCCTCATGCCTGAGCACGGCTTTAGCCAAAATCAGGGATGAGAAAGGGTGGGGGCTGCTGGGTAGGTAAATTCCATGTCATGTGCCCCAGACCGGCAGACGTGTGTGTGTGTGTGTGTGTGTGTGTGTGTGTGTGTGTGTGTGTGAGAGAGAGAGAGAGAGAGAGAGAGAGAGAGAGACAGAGACAGAGAGAGAAACACTCATGGTTTCAAACAAAATGGTTTCTTGACTCCAGGAAGAACACGTTTATAGGACTTAGAGCTCAAGAAACATTTCCATATACTTTAACTCATTTAATTGATTTAATTGGCAGGGCAAGACCATGAAGCGGCTAAAGGTTATGAAAATGCCAGTCTGTAGGTGAGGGAATGCTAGGTCACAAGGCTTCAACAAGGTCCCCTTGTTAAGGAGGACAGGAAACTGTGCCTTCCCACGCCCAATCCGGTATCCTCTCTCTCCTGCTGGGCCATGTGGCCTCTCCGATGGCAGAGTTAAAATGCAACAAAACGGGCTACTTGGGAAGTGAGAATAAGGCGGTGGGGGAGTGGATGTCTGCTCCTACCTCCTCTAACTTTTCTCCCCCACCCTCGGGGCCACACATGTGAGAGCTTGTTGCTAGCCTCGCAAAGAAAATATTACCCTATCTCCAGAAATTGAGACCACCCCACAAATACTCTGATTTGGTGGCAAAATATTTTAATTTTTCATAAAGCTGTTTCCCCAGCCTGTCCCCCTCAGCCCCACCACCACCACCACCAAGACTCAGCAGGGAAAAGATTCTGTGGGCACGTGTGCTGGGGGAGGAGGAGGAGGACGACGACGTGTGCATATCCATATGGGCACATACACACGAGTTTATTTAAATGATCAGATCTACACTTTTGGAGGCTGTTGGAAGCATCTTATCAAAAGAAAACACATTTTAAGCAAGAGGTTAAAAAAGCTTTTCAGACCCAAAGGCCATTTAATACAATAAATCCTACTCGGGTAGTTTAGCAAACATTTTTTAAAACCCACATCCAACAGACTGGTTAGTAATGGATATACAGATTTGGTTTCAAAGCTGAAATGCCCCTGGTGTAACAGACCTTCTCATGAAATTCAGTTATTTTATATTATTCCATAAAAAATAGGAACACATATCTACTGACAACTTAAATATTAACTCAATAGGCTAATTGGTGATATAAATAGAAAAAAACCCAAACAAACAACAAGTGGTCACAGACTAGGTTTGCGAAGACTCTGACACTATCCTGGCCTGCAAAGATGTTAAAATCTATCCTAGAATCTAAAACAGGAAAAAGTCGAATATTCCACTCCATACTGACCCCATCTGGCCCAAACCATCCCCCAAGGAGAACACCCCCAACACATGAGGCTAACTAACCGCCTGCTACAGATGTTACTATTTCACTAATTAACAATGATCACCGAAGATGTGTCATATCAGAGGTTTTGTTATCATACACAACGCATTAGCGGCCGTAGGAATCACCCTCCGAGAGCTACAGTCAGAAGGCAAACTGATGAACGTCTCTGCTGCTGGTCCAGGAAACCACAGCCAGGAGCCTTGAGCCTTCATCTGTGCCTGAGCTCTCTGTGGCACACTCCCCACTCTAGCCAGAGGGGCCGGGATGTGGGGACCATCCCAGCCGGGTGCTGCAGCCTCTCATTCCTGGGCCTCCTTGCGGGTTAACTTGTAGATCTCGGTGGGTCCATCCACATGGGTGATGGTGGTGGTGAGCTGGAGTTCTTCCCCACTGTGGACACCCAGATCACCTGAAACAGGGTTTTGGTGTTAGAAGGGTGCGAAGAGGAAGAAGCTGGGATTTACCTCAGGAATGACTGCCCCAACACCAGCCCTCTTCCACATCCCAAGCTTCTAGAAGCCACCAGAGCACAATCACCAGGCCAATGTGCACCCCCTTCACTCAGACTCTGCAGTATTTTTGTAGCATTCCTGTCTCTCAGGGAAGAGATAGTTAATAAATGATAGACAAGTCACCATAACGCTTCCATCATGCTTCCATCATGTGTCGTCATCATTAACATTTAAGGAGAGCTTACTTTGTACCCGACGCCATTCTCCATGCTTTATATGTAATCATAGTCAATCCCACCCCAGGTGGGCACTGTGATGGATCGTGGCAGCTTTAGAGATGAGGAAACAGGGAGGGAAGTAAGGACACTGCCCCAGGTGGAGGGGCAGATGCACGACAGAGCTGGGCACTAGGCCAGGCAAGGAAAGTCTGACTCCAAGCCTTGTGCTGTGGAATAAGCCGGAACAACACGCCTCCCAAGGGAGGGAGAGGGAGGCACGTACACACCTGCTGTGAGTAATTTACAAAGCAGCTACGCCATGCGAGGGCAAACAAGACCTGCCTATATTTACCAACAGATCAGGAAGGGTACTCCATGTAATACATTTAGAAACATTTAGAGGTTTTCTTCTCTTGGGAGAAAAGTCCCAGAAATGTGCTCTAAATCTCCTGCTGCCCCCAGGATTCTGTACACAACCCCAGTGTTGTGACACACACATTCTTCTGCTAAAATGGAATAATGTAGTCTCTTCTCCACTAGCAAGAAAAAATGTTTCTAGAAATTAAAGCATCCTACCTGCTATGAGGCAAACTAAATGAGCATATAACTGGCAAAGGGAAAAATGGGAAACATCAGGACATAACTGTTCTCAGACTGCCTGGGTGGGATGTGCGTGGACTTGGGGGCCTGCAGAAACAGGTGCGGGGAATGGAAGGTCACGATTAGGTCTGTGATTTTTATATTCTACATGTCTATTCTTATTACATCTTTTATTTTATTATTATATGTGTTTACACTTATATTTTTATGTTTAGACTGTGTACACATATTTGGGGGAACTAAAATTTGTGCTAGTTCAAAGTACAGGACTAAATAAATAAGTGGAGTTTTCAACTGGGATTGAAACTTAGAAGAAAGCTTCAGCCCTATGCTCAGAACTAATGTTTCATCACTAGCCTAAGAACTGTTGGGCATCTACACAGCTGTGGCCTCAGAACCCAGGAGTCACCCCACACCTTGGTTCCACAGGTTGCATGGCTGGTGCTTTTCACATGTGCCACGCAGTTTTAGTTTTTCACCGTAGACTCATTTCTCAGCAGCTGTTGCTGGAATCAGTCTTATTAAATGCTGGTCTTCGGCTCTCTACCTGAGAGACTCCGTGCTTTCAGGGGCTGGGTCGTTAGCTGTTGCAGAGGACTGCTAATGGTGTTTGGGGCACTTTGCACAAGGGTCTGACCCACAGGACTGGGTGCAGAGCAAGTAAGAAAGGGGACATCAGGCCAGCCTCCCGCATATTCAGCTTTATCCTCCCTTCCGCCAGCACACAGATCAACGGGGTGCAAAGCCTGCAGAGGCCTTCTGCAGAGCCCCCCAGGGCCAAACTCATACACTACTTGTACAACCAGCAAGCTTTCCCAGGCCATGGGTTTGCATATCTGGGTGAGCCATCAAAAGATCAAAGCCATGGTAAGGATGTAGACAGCTGTGCGAGTCATTAAAATTTCAAAGAAGTCCTGGGGGCGCCTGGGTGGCTCAGTTCTTAAGCCTCTGCCTTCAGCTCAGGTCATGATCCTGAGGTCCCAGGGATTGAGCCCCACATCAGGCTCCCTGCTTGGTGGGAAGCCTGTTTCTCCCTCTCTCATCCCCCTGCTCGTATCCCTTCTCTAGCTGTGTTTGTCTCTGTCAAATAAATAGAATCTTAAAAAAATTAAAAAAAAAAAAAAAAGTCATGACCTCTCCACTAAAGCCATTAACACCACCAAGTGTTTACCTAAAGAATCCCTTTCACTGATGACTTAGTCATTTTATTAACATATAATGTTATTATTTGCTTCAGGGGTATAAGTCTGTGAATCATTTAAAAATAGACACTAGAATGTAATTCTACTCAGGTTTTGAACCCAAAAATGCTAATTCTTTAAGCTTACAATGTGATTCTCATTAACATGTCCTAAAAAATGTGTATGATCTTACTCGTCACTTGAGTCAAATGACTGTAATGAGCACCTCTTGAGCTGACACTGTTCTAAACCCCTTACAAATACTAATGTATTTAATCCTCGTACTAGTGCTTTGACAGAAATGCTGCTGTCATCATTTCCATTCTATTGATGAGAAAACTGAGGCACACATCCCAATCAAAATTCCACCAATATTTTTCCAAGTACTGGAACAAACAATCCTAAAATTTATATGGAACTAGAAAAGACCACGAATTGCTAAGGAAATGTTGAAAATGAAAAACAAAGCTGGGGCATCACGTTGCCTGATTTTGAGCTTTATTACAAAGCTGTGATCACCAGCATGGTACTGGCACAAAGACACATCGACCAATGGAACAGAGTAGAGAGTCCAGATATGGATCCACAACTCTATGGGCAAATCATCTTCGACAAAGCAGGAAAATATATCCAGTGGAAAAATGAGAGTCTCTTCAATAAATGGTGCTGGGAAAATTGGACAGCTACATATAGAAGAATGAAACTCGACCATTCTCTTACACCACACTTACAAAAGCAAACTTGAAATGGATGAAAGACCTCAATGTGAGGCAGGAATCCATCAAAATCCTAGAAGAGAACACAGGCAGTAACCTCTCTGACATCGGCCACAGCAACTTCTTTCAAGACACGTCTCCAAAGGCAAAGGAAACAAAAGTGAAAATGAACTTTTGGGACTTCATCAAAATAAAAAGCTTCTGTACAGCAAAGGAAACAGTCAACAAAACAAAGAGGCAACTCATGGAATGGGAGAAGATATTTGCAAATGACACCACAGACAAAGGGCTGATATCCAAGATCTATAAAGAACTCCTCAAACTGAACAACCAAAAAAAGATGATCACATCAAAAAATGGGCAGGAGTCATGAAGAGGCACTTCTCCATAAAAGACATACAAAAGGCTAACAGACACATGAAAAAATGTTTGTCATCATTAGCTATCAGGGAAATTCAAGTCAAAACCACATTGAGATACCACCTTACACCAGTCAGAATGGCCAAAATTAACAAGACAGGAAACAAGTGTTGGAGAGGCTGTGGAGAAAGGGAAACCCTCTTACACTGTTGGTGGGAATGCAAATTGGTGCAGCCGCTTTGGAAAACAGTGTGGAGATTCCTTAAAAATTAAAAATAGAGCTATCCTATGACCCTGCAATTGCATTATGGGGTATTTACCCCAAGACACAGATGTAGTGAAAAGAAAGGCCATATGCACCCCAATGTTCATCGCAGCAATGGCCACAATCGCCAAACAGGAAAGAGCCAAGGTGCCCTTCAACAGATGAATGGATAAAGAAGATGTGGTGCATATATACAATGGAATACTACGTCTCCATCAGAAAGGATCAATATCCAACTTTTATAGCAATATGGACTGTACTGGAAGAGATTATGCTGAGTGAAATAAGCCAAGCAGAGAAAGTCAAGTATCGTATGGTTTCACTTACTTGTGGAGCATAAGGAGTAATATGGAGGAGAGTAGGAGAAGGAAAGGAAATGGGAAGGGTAAATCAGGGAGGGATATGAAACATGAGAGACTTTGGACTCAGAAACAAACTAAGGGTCTTGAAGGGAGCAGGTGGGGGATGGGTACTGAGGGCACGTATTGCATGGAGCACTGGGTGTGGGGCATAAACAATGAATCTTGGAACACTGAAAAAAAATAAAATAATAAAGAAAGGAAGGAAGGAAGGGAGGGAGGGAGGAAGGGAGAAAACAGGCACAGAGAGGTTAAGTGACTTGCCCCAGGGCCAGGCTGGTAAACTGTGAGGTGGGATTCAAACCAGAGCAATAGGCTCCGGAATGCAAGCTGTGAAACCTTTAGGCTATGCTGACTCTTTGTAAAGGATCTAGTTTCTACCAAGCCAGTGAAACTGCCAGCAAAGGAGGAGTCCACATGCCATGCGTTATGGTCATAAACACACAGGAAATAACCTGGATGAGATGTGCGGCATGTTAACTTTGCTTCTGAATTTGAGGAAAGAGAATTTATAACACACAGTATCCGTGCATGGGTACTAAAGAGAGCTGTTGTTACGAGTATTTACCCTATGCACTAGTAGGAGCTCAGCATGCCTTGTACTTCTTTATAAGACAGGAAGACACTGAGGCTCAACTAGGCAATTAACTTCTCTGATGTGATCCAGTTTGCTCCCAGCAGAGCTGGGATGAGGACCCAGACCAGTGGGACCCTGGCTGGACAAATCTATGATTCGTTCACGTGTGGTTTTACTATAGGCTGACGGCCAACTTCCCTGCACCCACTGAGGGGTGAGTGTGGGAATATGGCAGTAACATGGCAGGAGTGGGAATCCCACCATCTCTTTCCAGATTCTATCAACTCCTACTTCTGCCAAGGTCTTGCTCCATCTGTCACTCTCCCTCTCTTTGGCTCCTGCAACTCAGTACACAAACATGCTCAAAGTCTTTTCTAAGACAAAAAAACACAACAGACCAAAACAAAAAACCCCTCACAAAACCCTTCCTGAAAATGTAGTATGTTTCTTGTTCAGGGATGAGAAGAATAAATGGGAAAAAAAATTAAGAAAGGTAAAGACAAGAATTTTTCAGTTTGCAGTAAGTCTCTTTCTCTGCTTAGGTCGGCTCCTCTCAGCGAATTAACAAGGAGATGAAGGCTTGTTTCTGTCTGTTGTGAAATGAGACTAATCTCTGGCATTGGATTTACTCACCAAGGACTATCAGTGGATTCCTATTTATGATATGCCATCTACAGTACGTACCTGCCTGCTGCTTGATTCTAAGTGGCTGGGATGCATCCTGGAGACACGGAAAGCTATCTAAACTACGCTATAATGAGACAGCAATGACCACAACCCTGAGACTGGCCGCATTTTAACGACGATCCCTTATGTATTTGTGGCTACTGTAGTGAAGGAAAGAAAATTTGCTAAGATAATCCCAAGACTGTTTCACAGAATCTGGGAGACAAGCAGTCTTCAAACATTATAGGGCTACCTAATTCTGTCCTCACAACCACTAAGGCAAATGAACACCCCGTTACCTAGATCTGGAAGCCAAAAAGCTCCCATATCATGAATTCGTATTTCTTTAGGTCATACTCAGTGCAGAGTGGAGCCAGGATTCTCAAAGCTTATGTTCTTTCTATAACACTCTTGACTTCTTTCTTTCCTGTGGAATTTTCTCTAGTCCCATACTGACCTCCTGCCTATTCACCTTCAAAGCTAAGTTCAAACGGTAACTCTCTGTAATAAGTCCAGCCTGGTTCATGGAGAATGAAAAAAACAAGGAGAGTACACTATTTGTAAAGCTAAACTATTTCCATGGAATAGTTTCATTCCTATGTTTTGGGTGTTAAAAATAAAATGGACAGGAGGGGAGCGCCTGGGTGGTTCAGTTGGTTAAGCATCTGCCTTCAGCTCTGGTCCTGATCCCAGGGTCCCAGGACAGAACTCCCGCATCAGACTCTCTGCTCAGTAGGGGGTCTGCTTCTTCCTCTCCCTTTACCCCTCCCACCTTGCTCCTGCTCTCGCTCTCTCTCACACAACACACACAGATATATATATATATATACTTATATATATACATACATATATATTTTTTAAGGATTTTATTTATTTATTGGACAGAGAGCAACACAGCTAGAGAGGGAACTTGTACAAGCAGAAGGAGTGGGAGAGAGAGAAGAGAGAGAGAAGCAAACTTCCCGCAGAGCAGGGAGCCAGAAGCGGGGCTCGATCCTGGGGCTCTGGGATCAAGACCTGAGCCAAACACAGACACTTAATAACTGAGCCACCTGGGCACACCCCCCCCCCCAAAAAAATTTGTTTTAAAGTGAAGAAATCTTCAAAAAATTTTTTTCAAAGAATGTAAATAACCACGGCAGTTTCTGATAGGTACTAAGTGCTCATTACAGCACCCACAGAATTTCCTGGTACAGACGAGTCCAGGTACTCCCTGCTCCACTGTGGGTGGTCCAGCCCAGCCCAGCCACCCTCGTGTCCCCCATCAAACCCTCAGCTGGAAAATAGGTGTGCCTTGGGATGGCTTGGTTTTTGTGACCCCTTCCAGGGTCTGGGGAACAGGGGCCTGGATCCAACCATCTCTTCGTCCCTTTCAATCATTTAGGTGCTTTATACCAGGCATGGGGTGAGCCATTCCCCACCTACCTCTGAAGTACCTCTAGATACCAAGTTCCAGGCAACTGCAAGATGGTGGACACAATAAAGTCTAAGCATTTTGAGTGAAATCTTAATGTTACGAGCTGAATTATATCCTCCCAAAATTTGTTGAAGTCCTAACTCCTAGTACCTCAGCATGTGACTATATGTGGAGATAGGTAAGGAAGTTAACATGAGCTCATAGGGGAGGTCTCGAATCCAATAGGACCTATGTCTTTATATGAAAAGGAGATTAGGGGACAGAGACCCACAGACTGAAGACCATGTAAAGACAGAGAAGATGACCATCTAGGAGCCAAGGAAAGAAGCCTCAGAAGAAACCAGTCCTGCTGAAACTTTGATCTTGGACCTCCAGCCTTTAGAACTGTGAGAAAACACATAAATTTCCGCTGTTTAAGCCTATCAATCTATGGGATCGGCAATAGCAGCTTTCCCCAACTGGTATATTTAGGAAGCAGAAAGTTCCTCCCAAGAAGGTGACTAAGAGTAGGGTGATAATCACTCAAAGAGCTGGAAAAAATGATTTACTTTGCCTGGGAAAGGAAAGATCAGGTCATTGGAAGGACAGCAGCCCTGAGAGAGGTGGGAGACAGGAAGTGCCTGACTCCATCCAGCACAGCAAAGGTGCTCGGCTGGTGATGGCTTGTCACCTGCTTCCCATCTTCATTACGAAAAGGATATCAAGACCCACTTCAGGTCTGAGTCCAGCCATGGGTGGGTCATCTAACACGCAACCCAGGGAAAGGCCTCAATAAAAGGCAGCCACTGTCAAAGCCTCATGACTCAAACCAAACATTTATTGAGGCAGCAAAAGCCAAAGGCACCTTTCCTGTGAAACAAGCAGCAGGAGACCTTAGAAGCCTCTGGCAGTAAAACTGACATCCCCGTGGTAGCAAGCGACCAAGACACGGCCCCGGGGCTGCTGCTGCGGCTTCCGGCAGAATGAATGTGTCAGACAGAAGACGTTTAGTGCGAATAGAAATAGAAAGGAACCAGCTGGCAATTAGAGCATCTCCTGTTCCCTTCGTCACAGTCATCCAGTCAGGAATTCCGTTTCTCAATTTTTTCCTAAAACCTTCTGACAAGAATTCTATAGACAAAAGAACAGAAAACTGAAAGCTATTATTAAGAATTGTCTGACTTCATAAGCAGCTCCAACTTTTTTTCCACATGACTTGGTGGCTGAGAGCGTCTGGACAGTTTGTTGAGTGTGCAGAGCAGCGACGCTGAACCCCGGGGGGACAGTGCCTTCGCTCCGCCCTAAGGCTCACATCAGCCTGCTGCAATTCGCGTCTGCCTGGGAAGACCTCCAAAATGATGCATGAATTGCTCATGGAAACAGGTAGAAAGAACGACTTTAATGAGAAGGCAGCAGGTGCCGTGCAGAGAATGTGAATGGTCCTTAAAAGAAAGAGGTCTAAAATATCTCTGCTAAATTAAAACAAGTTATATGTCTGTTTGTATATGCGTGTATACAAACATAGGCAACATATATGTACACACATATACACATAACATGATTATATTTACAGATAAACTTATATGAATGTATATGAAATAACTGACGTGAGAACGTTTATATCACCAGCTATGGTACATCAGCCAACGAGATGGAACCCAGAGCCCCACGCCTCTGCAGCACCAGCCAGCTGCTAAAAACTCCGAAGTGGTCCGGCCCAGAGCTCTTCTGCCATGTCTGGGTCTCGAGAGGCAGCCAAGGGAGCTTGTCTCTCAGACTAGGCTAGTAGCTCCACGAAAGCAGGGACTGTGTCTTAGGGCCTCCTCTGGGCTTCAGGTCACTCCACACTCCATCTGATCAAAGCTGACACGGTGCTAAGCACTGAGGTACTCAGTGGTTCATTTCTAAGGGTCATTTTCTAATCCACACAATAGAAGAGAAACAGATGTGTAAGGGAAAAAAAGCCAGCCTTTCTAGAACCTGCCATCTGCTTTGTTTCTCTCAGTCCATTCCTTGACCAAAAGGGAGAAGCCGAAGTCTATGTTCTCTGCTTTCATTTCCTCCCTACCCCCTCCCTCCTGACAGTTCTTGGCATGTCTCTCCATGTCCAAACAAAACAACCCCTCTCAATGTTCTTTCTCTTTTTTTATCCCCTTTGGCTGCATCAGAAACCACCTGCCAAGTTCCTGGAAAGGAGCTTTTTCCAGAGGTCTGTCTCACTAAGGCAAGAAGCACCGCACACCTGGGATTCATTCTCCACAGCCAGAGACCTGAATTCTTGGCTCTGGACCTTACAAGCAAGGGAGCTTAGGAGCCCAAGCCAACTTAAAAATAAAAACTTTCCATGAGAAAGGAAAAGGAGCATAGGAAGGCTGAGGGAGGAGAAGGGATGTCATCCAGGTAATTTTAAAATACAGTGTATCCCCCTGGGAGTTCATTTACTAGTTTTCCATATAATATTTTGAACTAGCTCTTTACAAGGAGTTTCAAAATCCTGGCAAATACTCCATAACTCCTGGGAGACGCTGTGCGGTCTGGCGGCAGATAAAGAGACGAAAAGTGAAGGAGGGGAGAGGAGGAACATGATCGAAGATCCTAACATGGAAAAACCCCTTCCAAAGGCACGAGGTCACAGCACCACGTGGGAATGGAAGGACACAAGCTGCCGGGGGCTCATGGGCTGCCGTGAAGTCACAGCCGATCACGTTACCATCACAGAACTGCTAAGTTGTGGGACTCGCATTTACGATCGGAACAGGGTCCCAAAAGAGCCTGCCCACTTCACTGCTTGAAAATTTGTTTTTTCAACAAGGGCCCTCCTGGCATTTTAGGCTGGACAACTCCCCACTCCGGGGACTGTTCTGCTCATGGCAGAACACTCAGCATCCTTAGAATCTGGCCTCTAGATGACAGTGGCACTTCCCAGTCCTAGTGACAATCCCAAAACAAATAAACACAAATACTTCTGGCAAGGGATTTGGGGGACATGACCTCCTGGTGAGAACCAGCTTTTGAGCCTTCTGTGAAATTGCAGGTCAAGCTGCCTTCAACCTTCCCCCCACTCCACCGCCAAAACCTAATGGGAAGAGAGCAAGTGCTATTCTCAATTGCAAAGGTTCTTTAAGCCTCAGAGGGTGGGCGTTGCGAAGAGTAAGAAGTTCTGATGGGAGCTGCCTGACACCTGACTTGCAAATCAAGCTCCTGGCCCAACAGGGTGACAGGCACTCAGCCCACCTCTACGGGGCTGGCCACAGTTCTGGCTTCCCACACACCTGAAAGAGCTAGAACGGGCAAATTCTCGCCAGTGTTGGGAAACCCCTCACCTATGACCCAATCTCCCCCTGAGCTGCCACTTTATGGCAGGAGATGCTCTTCTTTGCCAATGGGAAGAAACAGAACCACAGAATTTCATGACTCCAAGACTGTAAGAGACCACACAGCTGGGAGAAGTGGTGCACAGAGGTCACTATTCAACGACTATTACCCATTAGCAGCATCATTCCCAGGAAGTCAGCAACTGCTTTATGGGGAATTTCCATGGAAGGCAGGAACTTCATCTACTGGATTCCTGCTTAATACTCTCGAGTCAAGGACACATCCATGTGGTTTCTGTCAAAATCTAACAGGATGACCATGAAATAAAATTGAGATTCTTATTCACAAGCCCAGAATCCCTTCCGGCTGGTGTTATGGAGGTCCACTCCATAATGTAGTTCCAGAGGCTCCATGCCACCATTTCCCACGTGGGGGGCAACCAGCCAAGGAGGAGGAAGGAAGACAGGCCTGAAGGACACTCTTACACAGAAGGGGCAGGTATGGTACTGGAGGCAGATGGTGGCTGAGGATCATCTGTCGCCCCAGCCTTCTTCAGAGATGCTCTCCACTTCCCACACCATGTCTGTCATCACTCCTTCCTTTTAACCCAGCTCTGTGAAATATGGAAACTAATCTAGAACTCTAATTTCTAAAGCATAATTCAATCAACATTTTCAAAGCACCCTTAAGAACCTGTCCTTGCTCTTAAGGAGTCAGTATTCCAGCAGGAGAGAGAAGACACAGGCAAATTCATCTACTACATTTACACAGCAAGTGTCACGTGCAAAGTATAATCGTGTTTCCCCAGGCCTGTTCCTTAGAAAACCACTTCCAAAAAAAATCCACTGCTTGGAGAAAGGGGTCCACGGCCAAATGAGTTAATAATTTTGGGAAATGGTGTTACTCCCACCCACTTAAAAAGACCTGTAGTAAAAATTAATGTACTAAAGGCATTAAGATGTCCTGCAGTAAAAACCTCATTAATACTAAAACCTGGCAATATCCCATGGAAACAACATTCTGTTGGATAAACTTTTCTGGGCTTCAACTAGCGTGATCAGAAATAGGTTTCAAGAAAGAAGAAGCATTCTGAATGAGTCCAGAATATGGAGAGAGTTTTATTAGACCCAAATGGACCCAGGATATGGGTTTTATTAGACCCAAATGGACCCATTAATTCAACATACAGCTGGTAAGCACTTCCTGTGAGCAAGGCCCAGACATGGAGCCACTGCAGACAGACATGCAGACTGTAAAGCCCTGCTCCCTGCTCCAAGGCAGTGAAGGGCACTGGTTCCGATTTGAGAAGAAGCATCCAATACTTGGGGAAGAGCAAGAACACGGCTAGGATAAAGCAGGCGTGAGAAAGAGAAGGTAGAGTAAGGATGGAGCCCAACAGTGCAGGACTGAGCTGTCAATGAAAAAGGAGCCATCAGATATGTTATTTACCAGGCCACCTACTCCAAGTTAAGAACATGGCCTAGAGCAGTGACAGTCACTTCCCTCTGCCATGGCTGGTAGAGACACCCCAGGCGAGCGCTTCCCTTCTCCGGGCCTCTGTTTCATCATCTACAAAACAGCCAGACTGGCTAAGTCTCCTGGTAGCATCAGTAGCACTTAAGAAGGCCATGGGGACAGGGGAATAGCTATTGGTGTGGATGCAGGTCAACAGCCTCGCACGGGAATGAGCAGGAGAAAAACGATGCCAGCTCAATCTTCAACTCTCAGAACCCAGTCCCATTCCACCTGATAGCTTAACATCATGCTTCTCAAATCAGCAGGATAAATATGGCATAATCACCAAGAGTCAATTTTGCTCAAAAAATTGGGGAAAGTAAATTTAAGTTTTATACTAAAACTGGCACCTCTTTCAGACTAGAATGCAATATTCTCAATGTTTAAAGATTTAAAAAAGAGACAAAAGGACTTAAAGAAATATCTGCCTTGTGTTGGCTTTTTGTCTTATGGTTCCCCAGTTCCTAGGGGTACTCACTGACATTTGGAGGGAAAGTTTGACTGGGGAACCCATGGCCTTTCTAAGTGGATCTTGTAGAGATCTTAAGCCGAATTACCCTGAATAAAGCTCTGTTAACAAGACTGAAACTCACCATTGGATTGGTCTTCACCATAGTTCTTATGGGAGGGCGCATATAAGAACATCAAAGCAAAGACATACAGGTTCCACATCCCATAAATGCCTGTGAAAAAGGCACTGTTCACTTGGACTGTGACGCCACCCCATTTCCAATGGCCTTCCGTCACCTACAGAAAAAGGACAGTAACATTCAGTTGGAACCAAGAAGAAACGTAACACTGAGACAGGAATCAACCCAAAAACCAAATGTCTTCTATATCTGGGAAAAGTAAAGGGTCATGTAAGACTCCTTTTTTTTCTTTTTTAGATTATTTATTTGAGAAAGAAAGAGTGAGCGAGGGGCAGGAGTGGGGGAAGGGGCAGAGGGAGGAGAAGCAGACTCCCCACTGAGCAAGGAGTCCAATGCACCTGGGTATCAATCCCAAGACCCTGGGATCATGACCTGAGCCAAAGGCAGACGCTTAACCGACTGAACTTCCCAGGCATCCCAGGCCTCCCTTTTTAATCTATATCATACAATTTAGGTTCACTGAGGGTTTACTGTGTGTCAGGTACAAAGTCAGTGGTTCTCATACTGGCTGCACAGCAGAATACCGAGGGAGTTATCTCTTTTTTAAATAACAGTACATAGTCATCCCTAATTTAAGGAAATTCTGTCTGAGTCTCACATTCATTTGACTCCTCCTCTGTGGTCCGTCTTTTCAGCTGGATGTAAACTCCCTGCAGGCAGAGACCACCTCGTTTACCGTGTTTACCACCATACCTTGGTGCCTGATGCCCCAGAGGGGCTCCGTGAAGACAGGCTGAATAATTAAGCAAATGAGTAGCCTTCCTTAGTGGGGTAGTGTGGGGAAGCAAACAAGACAGAGGACTGGAGTCAGAGACCAGGATTCAAATGCAGACTCTACCACTCACTCTCTGTTTAATATAAGAGAAGATTAAGACTCTGAGCTGCAGTTTCCTTAAGTACAAGATAGAAGAACATCTGGGTGGCTCAGCTGGTTAAGCGTCTACCTTCAGCTCAGGTCATGATCCCCGAGTCCTGGGATCGAGCCCCGCATCGGGCTCCCTGCTCAGCGGTGAGTCTGCTTCTCCCTCTCCCCCTCTGCTCCCTCCCCTCTTGTGTTCTCTCTCTTGCTTACTTGCTCTCTTAAGTAAATAAAATCTTTAAAAAAAAAAAAAAGTACAAATAGAAATCTGCAGTGTTACTAAGAATTAAGTAAAAATGCTTCCAGAAATTTCGTAAGACAACAAACAATAAATCTTATGTCTATATAACATCAGTCTATGTAAGTCACTCACAGAGGTAATTATGAAGATTTCACACCCTTTACAATTCTCCAGGAATGTTTTGAGGCTGTTTTGTCTATGTTAATAATTTGATAATTATTTTGAGGGCTGTCTGATGATGTATGGGTTATACTAAGAACTGTCGACAGAACTACTGAGCCAAGTGACTAAAAATCTGTGTCAATTCTAAGATCAATGAAATAATTCTGACCACTTCTGCTTGCTACAGAAAATCTTAAATGGAGTACAAGATCCCTGTGAGAACTTAATGAGGCTGGGTTCTATAAACCATCTCTAGGAGCCCCTTCTTCTAGGAGCTAAAGTGTAAGATGGTAAGCTCTATCTAAATGTTAATGACTTTAACAAGCAGGTGGATTTCACCACGTATTCATGAGGTAATGGGTCTCCATTCACCTGAGCCCTTCTTTACAGCCCATGACCCACTGGGGCCCAAGCATAATAAACCTGTAAGTACAGATGTTTCCTTTTGAAAGACCTAGAGTGTCGGTTTATTATGTTAACTAGCTGTAGACTTACCAATTTTAGTTTGGCCTTGGTGATACATAATTTTTCATTTTTGTGATACATAAACCACTAATCACAAACCCTTACTTATTTTTGGAAATAATTCACTTCTAACGATGTGCCTAGGAATATTTTTTGGCAAAGAAGAATTTCATAACCATTACTGATTTCAGAACAATGTATGAGCATTCAAGCTACTTAGAACTAACTTCTAAGAAATGTCTCCAAATGTCACTCTTCTTAAAGAAGAGAATATCTTACCTTAATAAAAGTTACAATACTTAGGGCATACTTAAGATGATTTTAATGCATATAATGGAAGAGGAGAGGAAGTGTTAAGATAATTCCTAGAAATATATGCACCTGCTCTTATAACAAAGGGAACTGTTCTGTATGAGAGGATGGCGGGGAGGCTGGACTGGGTGTATAGATAATGATGGAGTAAGGCAGCTCTCATTTTCTTCTACTCTGTCAAGGCAGTAGGGCCCTCAATAGGTCTCTCTCCTGCAAGAGACCCTACTTCCTATGACATAAGCTGGGAATCCTCAGTACCTTTTGCTGAAAGTGATTCCTGTTGGGACTGGCATGACAGACTTAAGGAGATGCCCAGTGCATGCCTTGCTCACAATGGTATTTGACAGATGGATGTTTGTTGAATGAATATGGACAAACATACAGGCATGTGTAGAATGCCAGTGAAAGTACATGAATGTAGAATGGGAGGATAGAAACAGTCACTTAAAAGGAAATATCTGATGGCAAAGTAAAGAGAAAATTTTGCATTTCATAGTAAAGAATGATGACTGTACTTAAAAGTCAATGGGTAATAAGTATTATTTCACTTAAATATTGTTCTCCAACACAGATATTAGTAAAACTAAGACTTTTTAAATTAACAAGGGTAATGAGAGTTAACATTTATTCAATGCTAATGTGTCAGGCACTACAGTAAGAATTTTACATGGAAGATATCATTCAGCCTTTTTTTTTTTTATGATTTTATTTATTTGACAGAGAGAAACACAGCCAGAGAGGAAACACAAGCAGAGGGAGTGAGAGAGGGAGAAGCAGGCTTCCCGCTGAGCAGGGAGCCCGATGTGGGGTTCAATCCTGGGTCTCCGGGATCATGACTTGAGCGGAAGGCAGTCGCTTAACCAACTGAGCCACCCAGGCACTCCATTGTTTAGTCTTAATAACAACTTTATGGGGTTGGCAGGTAATATTTCTATCAGCACAAGGGAAAACTGTGCCACAGTGACGTATATTATCTTGCCCAAGATAGCTCAGTCAGAAAGTCATGGCTCTGAGTCCAAAAGAAGGTACTCTTAACCATTATGCAATATAAGAGTAGGAATATTATCCTGGTTTTCTTTTTTTAAAAGATTTTATTTATTTATTTGACAGTGAGAGACACAGTGAGAGAGGGAACACAAGCAGGGGGAGTAGGAGAGAGAAGCAGGCTTCCTGCTGAACGGGAGCCCGATGCGGGACTCGATCCCAGGACTCCAGGATCATGACCTGAGCTGAAGGCAGATGCTTAACGACTGAGCCATCCAGGCGCCCCAAGAGTAGGAATATTATCCTAAATAGTGGTGAGTCTGTTAAGTTAGCATATGGAGCAACTATTGTGGAAGGCCAAATTTCCCTTCAAAATTACCTTAATTAACCATAATGCAAATTATTATTCAGTAGATATATACACACATTTGCATATTCAAACCCATAGAATAATATGGATATACTATATATCCTAGACATAGTAATATATGATATTCAAAACTGGATCTATAGGCAAAATACAACTTTACAGTAGAACCACTGATATGAGACACTCCTACCATGAGGGGTACACAGGTGCTCAGATGGCCTGAGCAACTAGTAGCTTCATGCCCCCCAATGTCAGGTTCTCTGTGAGACGCCTGCACCTGTTTAGCATAAGGTTGCAGAATTACCCACACTATTTAATTTGTAATCCCTAAATGTATTACTTCCTACTGAGGAGAAGACTTGAGTTTGTATATGTGAGCGGTACACGGTCACCTGACTGTGGGTGCGTGCCCGTCTCCTCTCTCAGTTATTCCTCCTGGGACCTCCTGAGTTCTGAGCACATTCCCACTGACATGAACCACAGCAAGCAGCTGCAACAGCAAACGCCTTGTCAACCCCAAATCTTATTAATGCCAAAGCACGGAGGTGACAGTCACCCCATTTTAACTTCCGGAGAAAAATAATCTGATAGCTCCTACCAAAAAAAGAAAAAAGAAAATAATCTTCCCTCTGCAAAAGTCTTATTTCTAAAAGTCCCTGTTTTTCCTGATTTAACATTTGAACAATTTAGTTTTGTGTGAAACCACCCAATTACGGCCCCAGCGCCAAGTGAAGGTCAAATCCCTTCACACCCAGTAGTCTTGACAACCAACATTCCACTTGACAACAAGATTTCCAAATCCCAGACACAGGCTCTCTTACTGGAAACATTTCCTCTGTGAGTAACAGAATGAAGTGATCACATGCACAAAAAAGAGCTGGGAACAGGCTCTCTGGGAGTTTGCTGCATGTGGCCTGACCTGAATGTCAGGCACCTGGGGGTCCCCTTAGCGAAGGTTGGTGACCTTCTCCCCTGCACAGCACTTCTGTTTCCTACTGCCCGTCACCTCTAAACGGAACACCTCTTCTTTTCCAGAGGGAAGGGGCTAAAATACCAGACTGTGATGTACCATCTCTCTCGGTTGCTATGACTGAGGCCATTAAAATGGCAGGCATTAAAAGACTGCCCCTCAGGACCCAGCTACAAAGCCTCAAGGTCACTGCATTCCACAGCTTCCTGTGGGCTCTTCATTCCTGGCCTCAGAGCTTCAATATCCTGGCGAGATCCCCTCGCATTATATTTCATGGGGCTTAAATGCAAGCTCTCTCAGCAAGCCCGAGAATATAATGGGAGTTTTAATACATTCCTTTTACCTAAGGCTGGGATCTATTTCAAAAAGTTACCCAATAGGTTCTCTTTCAGGTGAGCTCATTGCTGAGACATTCCAAAATGACATTAAAAAATAAATCCTCTGATGACTATATTAGTACAGTACCTGGGACATGGAGAGTTATGCCTGAAAACGTCTTAGATATCTATAAATAAACCTTAAAAAAATAACCCAGCAGGAGGAATGTGAGGAGCTAATGGAATCCAAAAGAGCTCACTGCTACCGCCTTGGAGCTGAGATCCACCCCGGGCTGACTGTCGCAGCAGCAGATATAAAAAGCCAGCCACAGGCTGGAGCCGTGTTAGAAAATACTGGGGCAATGGAATATTAATCTTTTTCTCCAAAGAAAAGCCCCAAACTCTGTTCCTTGGAGGAACTGGCCTCCCTCGCTTGAAAATGGTGCACTATGTAACACAGACAAGGATAAATTCGAGTAACATGTGGGCTGCCCTAAAGATCAGCCTGCTGTCCCTTCCTGACTTCAGGTGGAAGGGACTCTCGGCAGAGCCAGTGAGTGAGCGGCACGGGGCAGTGGGAGCATGGCGGCAGCTTTTGGAGGTGGCGGAGACACGTGTTAAGACCCAAAGTGCCCTTTGTTTCCGCCTTCCTGAGAACATACCTCGGGACTGCCTTTCATTCCTCAGCCCAGCTTACTTGAAGCTTCTGCTTCTCCAAGCAGCGCACCCTGCTCTCTCAGACTCACCCAGCGGGCCGAAGTAAGTGTCCCCGCGTGTTACCAAGGCACTGGAGGACTGGACACTTGGTCATTTGAAGGAATCAGCCAAGGGATAAGTTTGAGCCTCAGCTAAGGTGAATAAAAAACTCATTCAGAATTTGAAATATGTTACTACATTTGGAGTGACGACTGAAGTTTCCTCGGTTTCATAAACAGTCTGATACAAACACAGCACTGGTGTAGGCCATAGTAGATATGGGAAGCAGAAAGGTCGAAGACAGATGTGTATCATTTTCCATTTTCCAGTTTTCCACACCCATTTCAGCCTTTAGACAGCAACACTCACACTGCCCACTGGACAGAGCCCACCTGGCTCGAAGGGGCTCCTAACGGGGTCAAAGGCACCCGGGGGTGTCTTTGCACCAAGTTCAAGGGGTCCACGAACTGGAATGAGAAAAACTATATCTTTATTTTCACCAGTCTCTCACTGAAAGTTACCATTTCTTCCAATTATGAATGTAGAAAACAAAGTCCTGTTAATATTAGCACTAGCATGACCTGTAATTTTGTTACCAACAGAATCAGGACATTTTCATATCAATTACAATTACAGATATATATCTGTAACATCTGTAACATGTATAATTGCAAGTATCTTTGAAACCCAAAGTATTGTATTTTACTCATTTAAAAACATTCAAAGAAGAGGCCCATAGCCTCCAGCAGGTTGCCCACAGGGTCTCTGGTACAAAAAAACACCGGAGCCCCTCTACTAGAAGGAAATGAGCCAGCACAACGAGACAAGTCCAATCCCAAGGCTCCACCTGCATAAGTAACAGTCTCAGTTTGGGCCAAATAGAGGGATGACAGAACAGCCGGCAAAAAAAAAAAAAAAAAGTCAGAAGGACTAGGTTTTGGTGCCTAACTTACTGATTGTCTTTTGGCACAACATTCACCATTTTTGTCCTTCATAAGAGCACAGCTATTCCCGCCCAAAATGTGCCAGGCACTCTGCAAATCATTTACTTCCTTTGGTCCTTCCCGCCACCTTCTGGGGTGGTACTATTATTACAGGTATTCTACAGATAAGAAAATTCACTCTTAGAACTGTTAAGTAATCTATCCGCCATCCCACCCAGCTGGAAAACAGCACAGACCGGAAATGCCCCTAAGGCCATTCGATTTCACATCCTAGCAACTGAGATAACAACCCCTACCAACCTACTTACCCACAGGATTTTTTGTGAAGCTCAAATGAATGGCAGATAGGTCATCTGTCAGATTTCAACAGTGCTTTCCACTTGCCAAAGCTAGTTACCAACATTTTAAAATTATTACCACTATTGAGGTTTTCAAGTATAGCAAAATTTTGAGTTTTGGAAATAATCCGCAGAAAGGTAAGATTCTATCAAGGGGACTTCTAAGTTGTAGTTCATGTTTAAGTGGCAATATAATCATCACAAAGAATGGCTGATGGACTGTAAGAGGATCTATGTTAATGCTAGATAAAGATCAACTCAAACTAATACTTGCTTGTTAGTGTTCTGCTATAGGGCTTAAAAAGTGTATTCTCTTAAGTAAATGAAATAAGTGCCCTTCAATCTGGCTGCAGGTTTTTAATTTATGTAACAACTTTCTTCCTCCTATAAGGTTATACCTAAAAGGAAAATTCCATCCACCTCCAGCCAGGTGGTTGAAGTCCCAGAGTGGAGCAGCCTTAAAAAACAAGGCTTGAGTGCACCTGGGTGGCTCAGTCATTAAGCATCTGCCTTTGGCTCAGATCCTGATCCCGGAGTCCCAGGATCAAGTCCCACATAGGGCTCCCGGCTCAGGGAGAAGCCTACTTCTCCCACTCCCACTGCTCCTGCTTGTATCCCCTCTCTCGCTGTCTGTCTCTGTGTCAAATAAATAAAATCTTTAAAAACAACAACAACAAAACAAACATGGCTTGAGGAGCTGCCCAGCATTACAGCCTCTCTGCTCCTTCCTCAGCAGCTCTCTAGAATTTTCTGTGCAGAGTGGAGGCAACCCCCCAGGGACATTCTCGCCCCGACCACTCAGGATCCACTTACCTGACTAACGATAAAGAAAATGACAGTCATAGCAGCGCAGGCCAAGGTGATCAGCATGAGGAACTTGAACCTGAAAATCAGCCCCTATTGGGAAAGGAGAGAAAGTAGTTTACCACTCTCCCAGCTAGCACCAATCCTTTTCTCAAGATATAAATCTGTAAAAAAACCCAATTTTAAAAAAACCTATAAAACAAAATCCCTCAGAGGGACTAGTAAAAGAATTTCACATACTAACATTTCTCCTGCAGAGGTGAAGGTGGCTGACAAATTTATTGGGCCAAATATTTCTTATGTTCTTATCTCTCATGGAGCAGTGATACCAGAGCCCAGGGAAATTATATTCATGGCACGTTGTGAGGCTGCTAATTTCCCTGCTAAGCTGGTTATGCTTCTCTGCAAGGGTTCAAAGTCACCAAATCCAAGTTTTCTGCGGTTGTAATAAAATTCTGCTCCAGTGAACAAAAAGAAATGTGCATATTAATCAACATGAAGTGGATTTAGTTGAATTTTCTTATGTGTCACTCCAGCTCCAGAGACAGGCAAAGCTTCAGAGAATGCCCAGGGTTTCCTGAGAGCAGGATTTAAGGAAACCTGTGTCTCAGGGAGAGACACCTCTTATTCCGGGGCTCTTAGCTGCAGGCCCACTGCATATAAAACCCTGGACTTCTGCAGTTTCTGTTCCTTTTCACAAGAGGAATTAGGCCCATGTCTCCAAGGACAGCCACTCAGGCATGAGTCCAAGGGATCCTTGAAAAATTAAGAATGTGTTGCTTGCATTAGAGATCAGAGGATGTTGAGATTTTTCCCTTGAACAAGGCACATTATCTTTCAACAGAGATTACTGACTTCTATCTGATCACCTGCTAGATATTTTAGGGGACATGTGACCTCTTAGAGTCTAAAAATCAGATCACCTGGGCTGAAGCCCAGGCTCCAGGCTGATTCTCAGCAAGGGAACCTTACCTACAGCCTCACCCTGGCCAAAGCCCTGATTCCACCCCTGGTCAAATCTCGCATCTGGTATCACCCACATTCCATCTCAAAGCTGAAGAACCTGCTGAACGAGTTCACCCCCTCTGAGGAAAGAAGGACATATATAACAGAAAACTCCCAAGATCGACACAAGCCAGCTAGATGTTTCTCAGAGTTGGACTTAGACTCTTATTTTGCCCAGAGATCCCATGTGACAGGAGGATCTCTCCACGTGTATCTGAAATAAAGGCTTCTGACCTCCAGGCTCTCAAGGCACCAGCTCCCACATGAGCCTAGAGGTTTGCTTACCTCGTAGTGTAGCCGCCGGACCTTGCTCATGGCCGGCAGGCTGGACTGCTTCCCGCTGATGTTCCGAAACACCTGAAACACCATGAAGCACAGAAACAGGAAGTAGAGGCAGAGGCAGATACCCGCCACAATGATGAAAGCCATCTGACGGTTTCCAGTAAAGGAAAGGGCAGGCTTGCTGATGACACAACAGCTTTCCTCAGCTCTGCTAGCAACCACACCAGGGGCTCCAAACGGGGGGAGAAGATATCAAAACGTGGCATTCTCATGCCAGCGAAAGAGATTTTCAGACACAAAAGTACAAGAGAGTAGACTGTTCCAAGCTGCTTTCCAAGGCAAATGATAAGAAAAATGGGGCCTCGCTTACTAGAAATGCCAGCTCCAGGGCCCACCCAAGACCTCCTGGGCCTTGAGGTAAAACCAGGGATGAAGTTCTGTTTGTGATTCTGTTACCGCAAGAAAAACCTTGCCAAATGGAACAGAGAACGGACAGGTGACGAAGGTCGGAGATGAGGGGGAGGGCGGTATACACTTTGAAACTGATCAGGGCAACTTTGAGACCTATCTGGAAAGCTCAACTTGAGAATCACAAGGCTTAGGGAACACTGGATCTAAGTCCCTTCTGCTACAACTCGACCTCAAGTTGCATATTTTAAGGTATTTTAACAAGTGTGAACTCAGCATATATATTTCATCAAATATCAGTTTCTCCTTTTTTTCCTAAAGCCGACAGTACTCCGGAATGAAGGGAATATAGCTCTTTGTTACAGGTCCTGACATTTTATTTGCCTTCCTGGACCTTCATCACACATATACAATGAAAGAGCCAGTAAGTACTCCCTGTGCTGTGTGGTTCACATTTTCGGGAGGAAGGACGGGAGTGGGGGAGGGCTCAACTCTCTCATCTTTAAAGTAATGATACTACTGCATGGCTCATAAAGGTCTTATGATACTAAGAAGCCCAAACAAACATCATGGCCAGACAAAGCATATGAACCAGCACATGACAAGATATTATCCATCAAGAAATAATACAACCTCAGCCTTTCTTCCCTCTACCGAGGAGAGTCTTTTTCTCCCAAAGCACTTCACATCCTATTCAGGAAGATAAAATATTTAAGTCCAGCATCTAAAAGGGAGAAGCTAAGACTGTGGCTTCTGCTTCATGAAGAGGACTCCGACCGAGTGTATGAAAACCGGCCAGAAACCTCGGCAGCTGCTCTGGAACGAATCACCTTAGCCTCATCTCCACGCGGTCTCAGAAATGAACAGCCACAGCGTGCTATGCCGGCACACCAGGGTCACCATAAGAAGTCTCACACGTGGAGGACCTCAGAAAAAGGATCTCCACCCGGGGCCCAGAGACAAACCTCATGCCAGTCCTGCCTGAGTCTGCGGTAAACAAGTGTCTAGCAGATCACCTGGATGGGCCGCGGGATGACGAGCAACTCTGATCCCTCTGCTGTACCTTCCTTGTTTTGCCTGCTCTCACCAGGCTTACAAGCAAGCCTTAATTCTTCTTATTTGCCTTAATTGTGAAATTATCATTGGTCTGAGGATCAAAGCTCTGGCTGGGCACACATGGAGAACATCAGTGGGACTTAGAACATGATCTGGGGGGACTGGGCAGCTATGGGAAGAAATGAGACCCTGAAGTCATCAAGGAAGGATACGGCCAGCTCGGTTCCAACATCTGTAGTCCAGATACTGTAGAAGGGATTCGTGAGCTGTACCCCTCTATGAAGAAAAACGAGATGGAAAGACACAATTAATACAGAGGCAAAGGGGGCCTTCCTTTTCACACATCCTCCACGTCTCAGCAAGGAGCACAGGCTGTGTGGAGACGAAGAAGAGTGTACAGACTTAAACAGAAACAGTTTAAAAGACAGGACCAGTACAAATATTTTCCATTTAAAAAGAGTTTTGTCTTTGATTTCAGCCCAGTCCTTATCTGAGGATGTGATCACGTCCAATGCTTCTGTTCCACAGGCTCCCGACCACCCTTCCTCTTTTTGAACTCTCCTCCCGGGGAGCTGGGGTAGACACGGGGATGCACCTTTCAGCCCAGGATCCCACAGGCACCTGCTCACCTCTCACACATGTCAAATATGAAGAGGCAGAAAGAGCCAACAGCAATTGGTCCGACTTGCTTCCAGTATCCTCCTATGTGATTCCGCTCGTGCTGATCCTGAAGGAGACCGAAATGAGGAATGACACCGGGAACAGCGAAGCAAGTCTACAAGTAAGTCAGTCATCTCAACAGTCCTTGCTGACCACCTGTTATATACGAAGCAACATGCTGGACTCTAGGCATATGAGAATTAGTGAGACCAAAATCTCTGTTCTAGAGGAGCTCATGCTGTATCAGCCCATCCACAGGCGCTCTCGAGGCCACTGGAACAGGATGCTATGGGAACACAAACAAAAGGTCTTGTACCCTCAGCAGTGGAAGTTCTCTGCAAAATAACTCGTTCCGAATTAAATTACGTGTCTTATCGCTTCTGTTTGTTCAGGTAGGTGGATCCCCAGAGGACAAGAGAAAGACTTTAAGGCATTAAAATATGTCAAGAGGGTGCCTGGGTGGCTCAGAGGGTTGAGCCTCTGCCTTAGGCTCAGGGCATGATCTCAGGGCCCTGGGATCGGGTCGCGTCGGGCTCTCTGCTCAGCGGGGAGCCTGCTTCCTCCTCTCTCTCTGCCTGCCTCTCTGCCTACCTGTGATCTCTCTGTCAAATAAATAAATAAATAAAATCTTTAAAAAAAAATATGTCAAGAGATGGAACAATCTCTCTCATGGTTCGGAAAATAGATGTATGTTCTCCCTATCTCCATTAAAAACAAGAGTGGTTCCTCTTGGTAGACACACAAAGCTGCTAAGAGACAGAAAATGAGGGAATGTAGAGCAAGAACACGGGGAAAGGCAGAAGACAAATCTCAGCACCCAGGCAGGAGACCAGGTGTGACAGTCCACACAAACGCACTCTGGGCCTCCCCAGGGCTGGGTGAACCGCGGCAGGACCCAAGGCCCCCGTACTCCCAGCCCTGTTGCCAAGGGCTCGTTCTCGGTGCATCCTCGCTGGAGGACCCTTCCCGCCTACCCCAGCCACCAGCGAACACTTCTCTCTCCTCTCACTGCTCTCCTGGAAGTGCTGCAAGACTTCAGAAGCAATGATCAAACCCTAGTGGAGTTTAAAAGAGTCTACTACTATGACGCTGGCTGCCCGACAGGACCAAGCTCCAGCTGGCATTATCACCTGAGCCACACGGTGAGCGCCGCACCATCCTTCTTTGTATCCTCGGTACCTTCGATCCCTCCTGAGGTAGGATTTGCTGTCTGGGCAAACTGAGACCAGGGAGGTCAGTATTTTGGGGAATAGGGGTTACTAGGCCACCTGGACAAGCAGCCAACTAAAAGAGCCAGATCCACATACTCCTGGGGACAAGCAGAACTGAAGCTAAAGCAGGAAAAACAGTAATAACCACTGACATTTGTGTGTATTCACTTTCTAAAATACATTATTTCACTTTACTCTCACAACCTTATACACCGGGCCTTTAAAATCCATTTTACAGATGAGAAACTGGAGAGTCTGGGTCAGAAAGCCACTTGTCGGAGGCCACCTGGCCAGGTGTGAGTGGTGGAGTCAGAGTTTGAACCTGTGTTCTGACTCCCGAGCTCAGTCCTGCAGCCACTAGTTTATCTTGTCTCAGCCCCGGTCCCTCCCTCCCTCCCTCAGGAGCTCTTACCATCATGTGCTCGCCACAGAAGATGATCCAGAAGGACAGGAGCATCGCGTAGAAGATGCCCTGCCGGATGTCGCCGAACAGCAGCATCCAGGTCCAGTCAAACCCAATGGAAAACCATTCCACTGGGATGTTGATAAACGTCATGGAAATTCCAAGGGCAAAGATGACTCTGATCATGAGAAAATAGAAGGAAAACCACTGTACTCACCTGGGAGGCAGATTTTCAAAACAAAACAAAACAAAACAAAAAATCCAACCCAGTCTGGGGGAATTGAGATACTACCTACGGAGACTGAAGCTCTATGATCAGTTTCTTAGCTCTCGTAATGAGTTCCTACACCAGACGCAAGATGCCTTATCTTGTTGGCACCACTAAGGTAAGGAAGCTTCCTACGTTTTTCCCTCCTCTGCCTTCTTAAAGAGACCTCATTGAACATAATTATCCTCTTTCACCTATTCAGGTAATCACTAACCTGATCATTAAGAACACTCATGATCATTATTGTAAAGATGATTTCCTCCTCAGCAACTATGACTTGGATAAGTGTGTTTGCTTCCATAAGAAATTACTCTAACCAACAAGGTATACAACTTCTTTAAGCTGCTTGTTTAGTTTTCATTTTGCTTTTTCCCTATGGCCCCATTAGTTGCCACTGCTCTATCAAATAGCATTCATTTGGTCACTATCAATACTATCAATCAAATCTATGAAGTACAAGTGTTAATTAAGCAAGGATCACACGCCAGGCGTTTTGTTAGGGCTATAGATAACTAAGCGAGGTAATATTCTTCTACTCATGGAAAGAGATTTAGTGGCTGAGCCAAACATACTGTGTCAAGAGAGACGACAGAAGTGTGCAGAGGCTGCCCCAGGGACTTCTAACCTTGACAGAGACAGAAATTGAGAGGACTCGTGAGTCACGATCGGGGAGGTGGAAGCGTACTGCAAGCAAAGGGAAAAGCCTAGATGGAGGCACAGAAGCCTGGAACAGCCTTAATCATTAGGGGATCTGCACATGGAGGAAATGACAGGACATGAGGAAATAATAGCCCACTGACACCAGAGAAGTAAAGAAGTCTGAGCTCACAAAGAAACTTGCCTACCCCGTTAGAAAATTTATCTTGAAAGGACTGGGGATCCAATAAGAAGTTTAAACAGTGGTGACATCATTCATTCATTCAACAAATTACTGAGCTCCTACTATGTGCCAGTCACTATTCTAGCTCCTAGGGATATAGTAGTAAATAGAGTAGGCAAGGGTCCTGCTCTAACAATGCTTGCATTCAGAAGGGGTGAGAGGAGGGGTCTGGGAGGAAAGACAACAAATAAACAGAGAATATAATGAAGAAAAACAAAGCAAGGTAAGAGAATAGAGAGAGAGAAGGAATATTACTTTATATAAGGTGGATAGGAAAAAGGCTCTAAGATAAGAGACATTACAGCTGGGCCTGAAGGAAATGAGGAACTGAGCCACAGAGGTATCTAGGTAAGAGTATTTCAGATGAAGAGAATAGCAAGTGCAAAGACCCCGAGGTTGGAGTATACCAGGCATGTCTGAGCATCATCAAGGTGGTAAAGAGGATAGGAAAGGACATAAAAAGTGACAAGGGTCCAGGTCATCAAGGGCTTTATAGGCCAGGGCAAAGGAAATGAAAAGCTAATAGAGAGCTTTGAGCGGAAGAGTGACAAGATCTGTTTTACACTGGAAGGGGAACACTGGCTGCTGTGAGAACAGACTATAGGAAGGAGAACAGTGGAAGCAAGAAGAACAGCTGAGAGGTTATTTGCAATACTCCAGGTAAGAAATGAGAAATGACAGGGAGTAAGATTAGGGGGTTAGCAATGGATATGGTGAGGTTTCCTAGTGGGTTGGATGAGTGTGAAAAAAAGAGAGAAGTAAAGGAGGACTCCTGCCTCTCTAACCTGAGCAGCTGAAAGGATAGGGTTGACATTTCCTACCATGCAGACGCGTGGGAGAGGAGCAAGTTTGAAGAGGGAGGAAATAAAAAGTTGTCCTTTGTACGTGTAACATTCTTGTGCAAGTGAAGATGTTAAACAAACAGCTGGGAGAGGCTGAGGTCGAGGCTATGAATTAAGAGTTATCAGAGCGTAGATGATTTATAAGACCATGGGACCAGGAATAAACACAGCTAGTGAAGAGAAGAGCCCAAGTCCTGGCTCCAAAGTTTAAGAGATTGGAAAGATGGCTGGAAACAGCACTGGAGACAGAGTCATGGTCAGTGAAGGAGGAGACTAACCACAAGAAGGGTGGAGGAGGATCTATGAAGAAAGAGGAAGTGACCACTTATGTCAAATGCTTGTGATGAGTCTAGAAAAGTGAGAACTGAGAAGTGACCATTGGTCATTGGTGAACCTGTCAACAGTAGTTGTAATGGGTGGAATGGGCTCAAGAAAGAACAGGTGAAAAGATATATAGGCAAGGTTTTTGAGGAAGTTTGTTGTAAACAGGAGTAGAAAAATGGTGAGGTGGTTTCAGGGGGAAGCAGGAAAAGTAAGATTTTTGTCCAAGAAAGGAAATGGTATGGTATGTTTGTATATTAATGAGAATAAGCCAGTGGAAAGGAAAAGTTAGTAATGCAGGACAGAAAGGGGGTGTATCTACAAGAGGGTTGTCCTTCTGGAGGTGAGAGGGTTGTTCGCTATGACAGAGAAGTATTTGACCCACCATGGAAATGAAGAGCAAAGACAGAGTAGAGAGCCAGAAATGTGAGAGAGGTATAATCTTTAGGATTTAATAATAATTTGCATGTGAAAGCTAAAGGAGAAAAGAAGAGTCCAGGAAAATTCATGGTCCCATCACTAACCCAAGTAACCCACTGACCACTTGAAGTAGACCCCAGCAAAACCAGGACCATGGCAGGCAGATCTGGGATGCCAGCGTTCCTTAAGAGTGCTCTGAAATCAGCGCTTACTTTTCTAGAAGCACTGGGGGTCGCGACATCATAGTGATCCTCCTCCAATACCACACCATAATGATGAAGATGCTGGGCGTAAGGAAGGTCTTCATGGCAAACCACACCTTGGTGAAGCCTCCATTTTGATGGATTCCCTAGATAGAGACCAATCATATTTGGAAGGTGAATATATCTTAGTGCTATTTTCTATCAGCAAATGCATTCTGGAGAGAGGTGAAAGCAAATCTTTTCTGTTGAACTTTTAAGATCAAGAGTTTTAACAGTCATGGCATATACTCTCTTCAGGTTCTCCCTAGCCCCTCCTCAGGCACTGCAGAAATCTAAATAAAAGGCAAAAAATGGACCCACTCTATACAACAGAAATCATTAAGAACATGATCAAAGATTTTTCTCTAAGGTTTTTGAATTGAAAAATTGAGATTTTTTTAAGATGCTCAAAATGTTGGGATTGGTAAAATGTATTAAGGCAAATCTACACAGTGGAATGCTAAGCAGCTTCGCAAAGTATATTTATATTATAGTAACAATATACTATTCAATGGAAAAAACAAAGAAGGCAGTTGAGTAGGATCTTTCTTTTGGAAAGGATATATGTATCTAGAAAAATTTATAAGGAGATATATCAAAACTTCAACAATGATTATTTCTCTAGATATTACAGGTCTTCTTTATGTTCTATATATGTTTACTTGTGCTTCCTAATTTTCTATAATAAATACATATTTCATATGTGACTTTCTTAAGATTAAAAAAAAAACCTCTTGCTCCATGCTCTATTTTTTTTGCCTGTTAAATCAAATGGAAAGAACGTAAAACACCACTGTTTTCTTTAACATTTGCACTTGCACGGTGAGACATGTAAAAAACATTACTTTTATCTTGGTGTTATTATGCAATCATAACAAAATCTTAAATGGGCATAATAATTGCATTATTTTCCATTTAAGCTGTCAGCCAACATGGGTATGTTACTTCCATTGCTCAGGTGAAGAAACTGACCCACAGAAGATGCCAAGAGCGTGATGGCGTTCCCTTCCAACACACATGCTCACAGACCAATGTTCTGAGCCAGTGTTCTAATGTCCCATGCTGCCTGGACCCATCAGATTCACTTACCACTAACTGAATATCCTTTATTTCCCCGATCCCGACGTTGATTTTCTTCTTCTCATTGACAGGCAGCCGGATGTTCAGAAGGTAGTACTTATGAGCTACAGAGCCGATTTCCATGAAAGGAAGTACATCACATTCATAGTAACGGCCCTCATACTCTGGGGTCTAGAAGAAGAGCAGAGGGTTTGAGGCAGAATCACTATTTCCAATAGACTATGTCTGAACTGTCTTACCTTTGCCACATATCATCAATGCTAAAAAGCTAATGCTTAAAGGGATACCTGAGAGCTACAGATAACAGGGCACAGAGGAGGCGTGGTATCCACTGGCTGTTCCTCACTGCCCCACCCAAAAAAACCCAGCCAGGTTTCAGGTAGAACCAGAAATCTTGTTTTTTAAAGATTTTATTTATGTATTTATTTGACACACACAGAGAGCACAAGCAGGGGGAATAGCAGGCAGAGGGAGAAGGAGAAGCAGGCTCCCCACGGAGCAGGGATCCTGATGTGGGGCTCGATCCTAGGACCCCAGGATCATGACCTAGGCAAAGGCAGACACTTGACCGACTGAGCCAACCCTAGAATCAGAAATTTAGATAAAAAAGAGAGATCTCGTCTATCTCTTAACACTTTCTCAGTCTTTCAGTCCTCATTAAGCCTCACATCAGACTCAGCTGGTCTCCCAGAACTGCAGAGGGCTGTCTATTTGCAGCACATCCCTGGAGCCCTCGAAGGCTGTATCGACCAGTCAACTTCTGAAATGTTGAGGAGGAAGCCCTTGCCGATGTTCATCATCACACTCTTAAATGATTGCTAATTATTTTCATGGTTTTGACCTGAAGGAGAAGCTACCAAAAGGTGAAAATATCTTCTTTTTACTGATCTGATAGGAAAAAAAGTCAAGGAGCACTTAGAATTTGGGGAAGACAGAGGGATAGAAGGTAATAATGAGATTAGTTTATTAGAGATGCCCACTTGGGATTTTCTGCCTAAGTGCCCAACAGGTAGGATGGCAGAAGGGAACAGAAATTTTAATTAAACCAAATTTAGCCCAATTTCTGGAATACCTCTTGGATGTCCTGCTAACGATTGAAGAGCTACTACCCAGAGCATGGTTGTAGGAGATTAAAGAGTAGAGGTACATTTGCTTTTGAAAACTAAATTCTGCTCTACCTCACCAGGACTACTGGTTACATGTCTCTGCCAGGGGGTCAGAGTAGGGGAGTAAATATGGGCACGCCAAGGCATGAGCTCTAGCAGCCTGGGACTTTTCCCTGATAAAAGAAATGAGTGTCTGCCATCAACATAGGGTTTAATACGCCAGCTTTAGTATTTGCTGGGTATATACCTCTTAAACCAGTGAAAGGGAAAATGTAATTTGCTGTTCCTAAGCCTATACTCTCAGGACCAATATAATTTTTTTTTTATATCTTCAGAGTAAAAAGTCCAATGGAGAAATCAGAAGGAACATAACAAGAAGTCCACACTTGCGTATGAATGGTCTCTGACCCTTTTGTGATCTTGGGGATTCCTTATTGGACAGTCAGAAATTAGAGTGCAATAAACAGAATTTTATATAGAGGCAAAGATAAAAATAGAGGTAGAGAGCAGGCTAACAGCTGGATTTGATGCTTCCATTCTTCGCTTCCTCACTCATACCAGACATTACTAATCAATCATGATAGTTTTCCATCTTCTAAGGTTTGAGGGGCACTTTCAGGACTATTAGTTGACTACATTGGGCTTATGCGATTTGAAAAATTCTTCTGTAGAAAGCTTCCTGCTTCTTTCCCAAACTTCAGCTGCGGATGGGATGACTCTTCCTCTATAGATTCTCTCTCTCCCCTCTGCTCCTTTCTTTTACACTTACAAATCAGGACGAGTACTAGGGCTCTGCAGGGACCACTGACAACACATTAGAGGCTCTAATTTGGCTTCAGATTAAGCTGCATTGAGAAAGTTGATTACCCTCTGTGGTAACAATACGAAAAAGACTTTCTGGTATGTTTCCATTGAGGGTCTTGTTTTATTTCTATAAATTGAAATTCTAAGAGGGAAGGGAACAAAACTTATTTAGTCTCATGCCACTGACTTGATTGTGTTTCTCACCCAAGGTCCCAAAGTAGTAGCAATACTGGCTTTGGGACATGGGTCTTCCAAGTCCAGCCTCCAACTCTCATGGGGAAGAGGACCCTCAAGTACAGCAGGGAGAAAAGAGTGATGTTGTCTCAGACATGCCTAATGGTAGGCACAGTGCTATGGTAAGGAAGGCACTGTACTCCAGGCCCAGAGACTTCGATTCTAGCCCAGATCTGGTGAATGACATCCCCCCTGCTGAGGGGGGATGTCATTCACCTCATTCAGCCTCACTTTCTTCCTAAGTAGATCAGGATGTCGGGTTCCTTCTTATTCCTCCACCCAGTTGTCTAGGTGTCCTCTACTTCCCTGTCCTCATAGAGAGGGTAACACTAGCACTCCACGAGACAAATTTACTGAAGTTGAACAAATCAGACACATCAGATTCTGAGATCATGGCCTGGTCCACTGTCTTGAAGACAAATTCACTATATCCTGTTGGGGACTCCTCCTTATGCATGGAGGTTCTGCCAGTATTTAGGGCATTTAGGAAGAAAGACACCCCCCCTCCTTTCTTTCCCCCATCCCCCTCAGGCCTCCCCCAACTCCAGCATGAGACTGGCTAATTAGGACAAATTACAGCAGGTGGCAACTTGACTTCTCTTTTTTTTCTTTCGACTTCACAATCCACTGGGGACCAAAAAGCTTTAAAGCAATTTCTCATTTAATCTTCAGACTCAAGACTAAATTTCACTGCAATCAAAAAGCAGAGATTTGATGATTCATTTCCTTCACACTTTTCAAGGTTTAATATCTTTCTTGAAAGGGATCAACACATCCTAAAGATAATTAAGCAGCCATCATTAAGAAGCAGTTGCAGGCTTCTTAATGACCTCCCCCTCACTCTGCTTCTCAATGCCCTCCAGTGTATAAGGAAGGTGAGAAATGACTTTTCCCTTTTCCGAAGAGGAAATTCCATACCCCAAAGCCTTATACCCTTTAACTTAGATATCCAACGAGTTGATGCATTCAACTTGCAGTGACAGAAAGGTTTTAATTAATTTCCCCCGTTGCATGCAAAGATCTGAAAACGTGAGCTATTCCTCTCCTGCTACCTCCAGCTTCTCTCTACCATTCATTTCCCCCTACAGACTACCCCCAAGTGCCTACCCCAGACAATTCCAGATGACTTTTTTTTTTTTGAGGGGGGGTGCTATAATTGGCAGCAAAAGGAGGATCTAAGGCAATGACTTTTAAATTTTCTCAAACTTGGGGTGCTTGGGTGGCTCATTCAGTTGGGTGGCTCTTGATTTCAGCTCAGGTCATGATCTCAGGGCTGCAAGACAGTGAGTGCATCAGGCTCTGTGCTCAGTGGGGAGTCCGTTGGAGATTCATTCTCCCTCTACCCCTTCCCTGGCTCAAGTGCACGTGCACAGGCACACTTGCTCCCTCTAAAGTAAAGAAATAAATCTTTGAACTTTATTGAACTTAAGGAGTTGAAATCCTATTAAAACACAGATTTTGATTCAGAAGGTTTTGGGGGTGACCTGGGGATCTGCATGTTCTACAAGCTCCCAGGTGATGCTGGTGCTATTGGTCCTCAGACCACACTTTCCCCTAGGAAACCTGGAGAAGGGACAGTTAATAAATAGCAGGGGCCCCAGCAGGTCCTATGTATAGGGTAACAGCCTGCCCACAAGAGTCCTGGTGGCCCACTTGGTTAACATCCCGTTTCATTCTCAAACACATCCGAGGGTGGTTATTAAATAATAAGGTCATCTGCTGATGTTTATTATCTCATCTAATCCTTATACAGAATCCCAAGGCAGGTATTATTGTTCCATTTTGCAGATACACAAGTGAAGCTGAGACAGATTAACTAGATTTACTCAAGCATACAGTAAGTGATACAGCTTAGAACTGGAGCCAAGTGTGTTTTGCTCCAAATCCACACTTTCACCTAACGTTAACACTGTGAACCCGCCCCTCCCCATCTTCCTCCTCCTTCAGGGAAGGGTGGACAGCTGGGGCACGGTATGCAAAACCTCAACTTGCCACTACTACCATCCCACAGGGAACCCCAACTTTGCAGTGGGAGGCAAAAGTGAGGCCAGGAAAAGTCAGTGCTAGGAGAGAGGAGGAACTAAACTGAGCAATGGAACGAGTACTACAAAGCTCTCCAAGTCCTTTAAAAGGAACTGACCTGACAATGCCAAATGACAAAGGACATAATCAAGAATGTGCTTCCATGCACTTCACGTGCAAAAAATGAGACCACTTCTGTACCTGAAGGGACATCAGAGGTCACCTTACTGAGAGCACTCCATGCCAACACACTTGAGGAGTGTGGGTAACCAAGCATAATAGCAACTATAGCCCATTTCCGCTTCACAGAAACTTTCATAACTGGGGGGTAAGTTCAGGTAGAGGAGTCAGAATTTCAGGAAGGCATGTGTGTGAGGATTATACTTGCCCCTAAAAAGGGCCCCTGGCTCATTGTGACCTGGTCCTTATACCATCGAATCTTACTATCCTCCAAGGGCCACTGAGTCCATCTCTGAATTTTAATTTATGAGAAATCATAAAATTAAAGACCTCTGCCAAAAAGAAAATGTCTCCCTATTTTCAATGCAGGAGAGTAATGTCCCTCTCATTACGGTGGAATGGGCAGTGGAATCAGTTCTTCTGGAAGAACCAGAGAAGGGAGAGCCTTAAAAATGGGTTGGAAGACCCAGGTCTCAAATGAAATTAGATGTCTTCCCTCACCGCCTCTTTTAGTGTGTGGTGTTCACTGGGATTTTTAGTCTTTTTACCTGTACATTAACTCCAGCAACAAAGAGATGCCTAAGAAACACAGAAGCAGATACAAGCACTGATCCAATATGAACAGATTCTCACACCTCAAAATAACTTAGCAATGCTGTTCAGACACTCTGAGCACTTGAGTAGGAAACCAAGAGTTTATTTTTATGGAGGTATTTCAGAGAAACAACTACATCACTTCAAACAGACATTCTACCATCCTGTGCACATAAAATCTCTGCACCGCCCTTTTCTCTATTAAGACAAAGGATGATAATTAATTTTTATGGGTCATGCATACTAAGAATAAGGGCTGTATCTATGAACTGTAAAGTAAATCTTCTCATGTACCTGGAACCCAAATAAAAACCCTATCAACTTAGACATCAAAGCCTCCTACCTTGGGGGATGTGAAGGTGCATTTGAGTTTCCGGGGCACTCGTTCATGGGCCATTTCAGTCCATTCAGCAAACATATCATCGCGATAAGCCAGGGAGACATCCATGGAAACTTCTGCATTTTCTCCTGCAAAAGAAAGGATGCATAATTCCAAAATGGCATCTGGGGAGGTATTTTGGAAAGAGTTCAAAAATTCTCATAGGCTCTGCCATGGAAACCAACAAGACAAAAGAAACATATTAGTTCCTAACAAACTCCAAATCTAAGTCTCCAAATCTGAGAACTTTAAAGTCATAGGGTGAATGTCAAAGTTGGATGCTTGGGTCCTTCCATTACCATACTGCCAAGGAGTCAAAGAGCTTCCACTTAAACTCCTCCAGAGACATGGGTCTCACTGTCTCTGAAGCAGCTCTGAAGGTCAGATTGTGACTCACAGTCAGCACTTACCTTCCTGAGACTTGCAACACTGTTCCTAGGTCTGCCCGTAAGAGTCCCATGGAATGTGAGGGCCTTTCTCCACAAATGTGCCTTATGTACTTGAAACCCATACTTCATCTACCTCTGCCTTCTTCCCTCTCTGATAACAATTTTCCAACCATCCCTCAGACACATGATTCGAGGACCCATCTTCTGAACATACTCTAGTCTCAAGGCATCCTTCTTCAAATTCCTCTCCAAGAAGCTCTCAAATATGGGATCTGTTCCTTCTCAAAAACTCAAGACCCTACTGCAAATTGTGGGGAAAGTTAATGTAAAAGATGAAGGGTTTTTTCATGGTTGAAGACTTATACACAGGTAAGAATCTAATAATGAGCACATAATTGTGCAACTGAATATTCACATGTACTTCAATATCAGGAAGGACAATAAGAGGGTTTAATTCACCACGAAACTCATTAAGGAGATCAGACTAATGAAAATCATACCTATCCATTTTGTCTGTTTTATATTGTGCCAAGTAAGTTCAAGAACAGAAGAGTCTTAATGGGGCAAAAAAAAAAAAAAAAAAAAAAAGAAAAAAAAGAAAAAAGCACAGATCACACTTCCAAAATGCCTGGAGAGCCAGCTCTCACTAGGGTTAGGAGATAGGGTTCGATTCTAGGCTCTGGAACCTGAGCACCTAACAAGCCACACAAGGGAAAGTTAAAAACTACTCTCTGGGAAATTAGGGCTTTCTATGCACTGGCCAGGTGTGACTTGAAGCCAGTTTGACAATGTGAATGCCAAGTTGTCTGAAATCCAGAAAGAGAAAGATAGAATGCAAGAAAGGAGGCACCTGAGACCATGTGGATCTAGATGAAACCTTCAATGAACATCAGTGCCCCGCTATCTCACTGGTACCATTTAAATCCTCACACACAGTGCATTGGCCATTCCTATTTCCCTTCTCTCCCCCCTGAAATACCACAGGAAAAAAAAAAAAGAAAAGGAAAACAAAGGATATTAAATCACACGGGGGAAAAAATGGTAACAACACGAGGAGACCAGATAATGCAACCACCTTTTTAAAAATAAAAAATAGAGGAGGTCGGGCTTCTTGACAGCCACAGAAAGGGGCACAGCCTAAACTGCTACAGAAGGGATATTCTGGGACAGTGAACTGTGTTCTGTCCAACAGACATCCAAGGCACTTGAAATCCAAAAACACCCCTGTTGCAGAAGACAGAAAACACCAGTGGGGAGTAGTGCTGATAACGGGCTTGAAGTCTGTACACAGAGTCGCTGGATCTCGGGCTCTCCCACCTCTCCCCACCTCTGCACAGTCTGAGGGGACTCAAGGCTGAAAAGCAGGGAAAATGCGAGTCTACACATAAGAAATGGCGGGACACTCAGCTTGACAGAAGCAAGGCTTTGAGTTTGTGTGTCCACCTGGGTGGGGCTCGGGCTACGCACAGCTGCTCCTCACTTGACATCCTCAGTGGTCAACAGAATGAACCAGCCAGAGCTCTAATATCACGCAGCAAGCGACATCCCTTCCATTTCTAACACTGGCATGAGAAATTGGGGCTTTCAGCTATGTTGAAAGAACACTTCCACAGCCACAGGCCTCAAGAGTACAAATCTGAAAAGCTGTAAAAGAAGTTATCAGTCCTTGGAGCCCCAAAATTCAAAGCAGCACTGGCGTTGGACATGGACAGGAAGGGCCCTTAATCTGGGATCCAGTTTTTTTTAAAGGGCTCTGCTCTCTGGCCCTCTTCCAGCTACCTTCCTTACATAAAGAGAAATCCTCAGGTGAAAAGGACATGCCCACCCAGAGCCTAACCCCTTACCTCTACTTTAAGAATATGCTCCAAGAACTCAGGACTGACCCCAGAATATCCTATCCAAATAGCCCTGAGCCTATTTTCCATGGCCTTGAAGGGCTGAGGGTCTTCCCCAGATCTGGCCTCCCAAGGTGAACTACATAACCATTTATGCATCCCCAGTCTCAGAAGTGCTCAAAGACCACTGTTAATGGGATATAGTCAGAGACTGAGCAAGAAGGTTCAGCAGTTCACACATAGCACTCAAAGCTCCTTTTCATGGAGGGTGGAGCCAGGGGTGGAGAGAAAAGGTGTTCAGAGGCCCACACTCCTTGGTCAGTCCCATTCTGGCTCAGAATTCCAAGGAGTCCAAGAATCCTAAATTCAAACCTGGCTTTCCAGTTCATTATGAAGGTAAATTTGTTATCATCAGATAACAGAACGTGGCTTAACAGTTTCAGGCCCGATTTCTCACTTTTAAGTATTTAGACATACGATTGTTAGTCTTTCATGGGTCCTCTTGCTCTGGGCCCCACAAACATTAGGGATGCGGCTCGCTCAGAACAGGTGCCTCCGAGACAGGGAAGGCCAGGCCAGGCCGACTCACCTCCTGGCCTGCTCCCAGCTTTAAGAGTTATTCCCATCTGTTGGGAATCCCTAGAGGAAAAACTGTTTTAAAATATGCCACTAAGCAAACTAATTTTAAACACTGCTTTCATGTATGATTACTCTGTATTTAGCCCCTATGACTTCCGTGCTTTTATTTAAATTACTTCACTTAATGCTCCCAACAAACTCTATGAAGTGGGCACAGATATTTCCTTCTGATTACTGAGTGCGCTGAGGTTCTCAAATATTAAGTAATTCACCTGAGGTCATACTGTTGTTGGTAAAAGGAGGGAGACAACCTTAAAAGACAACCCTCTTTTTTACATTGCTCAAAGAAGACTGGCTACCTTGTGATGAAAACAGTCCATCAAACTAATCCCCAAAGATGAACATGCATGCTCTGTTCAGACACCCTCTCCTTCAGGCCTCATGCCCATCCTGTGGGGAAGAGGTTAGTAAATGGCAGAGCTGGGATGTAAACCTGGGTCTGCAGCATCAGAACCCCAATCCCCTCTACCACCTTTGTTGGTAGAAAACAGCAGAGTTTCAAAAGAAACTTAACAGGGGGTGCCTGGCTGGCTCGGAGGAAGAGCATGTGACTCCTGATCTCAGATTCAAGCCCCACATCGAATCAAACACACTGTGTGCAGTGGGCCACTCAATTGTAACCAGCACCCTTCACAGCTTCCTACAGGAGAGAAATAAGCAGCACTCCTCTGAGGCCATGGCATGTGGCTTGGAATTCTTTCATCTGAGCTTTGAGGTGAAGAGCTGCTGAAACCTACACAGCGCCATTTTAGAAAACTGCCCAGAGAAGGGTGATGTGGCGGACAGAGCTGGAAGCCGAGGGCTAGCTGGGTTCATGTCACCATCTGTCCCTAACCACGTGTGTGATCAAGGGCAGGCTGGGTCTGGATGGGGCAGCCAGCTCCGTCTGTGGGAGGCGGCGGCCTGTCGCTTCAGCCCACAGCCATCATGAGGCCCCACAGGCTGGGCTCACCAGAACTTCGGCTCTTGACAAGAGAAGACAGAAATGCAGATTGTTTTAAACCTCTCTTAATTTCTAAATGTCAGTCATTAATTCACTAAAAACAGAAGCTAGGCTAGAAAAAAATGAAACAAACTCTCTGTGCAGTTCAGCTAACGAGGTATCAGGTGACCTGCATCCTACTGTGGAGGGGACCCTTTTCATACAGTCTCTACATTACCATTCTTTTTTCTTTCCATTTCACTCTCAAGTAAAGTTCTTCCCAAAGCTTTCTATTACTGTTCGTGAACTATATCCCATGTTCCACCTAATCTTCACACATCACTTACTTCCTGTGCAATCCTGGGGCAGGTGTCCTCATTCCTGAGGTAGAGAAGTCAGGAACCCGGAAGCTTCAACTCTAGAAACATTAGAATCGAGCTTCTAGAACTTCATAAACTATATAGTCCTATGCTTTTTTGCTGTCTTTCATGGTAGACTTAAAAAATAGAAACTTCGGGGCGCCTGGGTGGCTCAGTTGGTTAAGCGACTGCCTTCAGCTCAGGTCATGATCCTGGAGACCTGGGGTCGAGCCCCACATCGGGCTCCCTGCTCGGCAGGAAGTCTGCTTCTCCCTCTCTCACTCCCCCTGCTTGTGTTCCCTCTTGGGCTGTGTTTCTCTCTGTCAAATAAATACATAAAATCTTAAAAAAAAAAAAAAAAGAAAGAAAGAAACCTCAGGGAGAAGGGCAGGTTCAAGGGACCCTCTCGCCTTCCCGGACTGGACTTTGTGATATCACCACATGACGCCCCACTCTGGGCGCCTCACTGGGATGGGTGCTCCAGCTCTTTGCCCTATTGGAATAGGACCTGCTGTCTAGCATTCTGTGACCATTAAGTCAGTTACCACAGTTTCATGAAAAACTGCCTAGAACACTGTAGAAGCATGAAGGACTAACTATTGTTTTTATCATTTTATTAGGGAGGTGAAAGTCTTATGCCTACCTTTACTCGGAATAATTACCAGGTCTCAGGAACATGGAATTTCCCATCACGAATCCCTATCGAGACCTGGAACACAGAACTCAGAAACAAGAAACATTGGGCAGAAGAACGCAGCAAAGTGGTGAAGTCAGCCACCCAAATCATTTTCCCTTCTGCCTCCAATGGACTTGGAAATAAAGTTCATCTTTAATGACTACGTTGCATGTAATAAAACACTGGTTTCGTGACTCCCGGGATACTGCGTGGGCAATATTTCCCTCCCCTCGCGCATCCCCACAGATAATGAAAGTGAAGAATGCAGTCTGCTCTCCCTGGGAGAACGGCAGGAAGGTCAAGCCACCTCCGGCACCTGGAGAACCCTCCCTATAAAACAAGGACACCGGTTGTACCAGTTTCCATGGGGTAAAGTGGTTAAGGTATCAATATAGGGCATTTGTAGGTTTGGAACACGTGGATTTCTACACCTATCCCAAATCAGCAGCTTTCCTATCCTGTGGGCTTCATATTTCTCAAATGGCTTTGGAGACACAATTCAATTTGGTGGAAAATTCACTCAGAATACTGGGAAGGGAGGTGTGGAAAGGCACTGTGGTTCTTCACACTTAGTATTTTCATCCTGTTACAGAGGTGGCGCTCTGACCTGAGGGAATATGCACTCCAGGTTTCTCCAGGTGCAGACTTGGACTGCAGAGGATCACTACAGGTGGAAAGGTCTGTGCGTTTCCTTACTGGGAAGCAGTGACCGACCATATCTTTTGGAATCATGGAACCTTCTCAGTTAAACTGTTCTGCCCTGCATAAGAAAAGCATTTGCCAACTAGTTTTCCAAAGACAAGCAGAAAGCCAGAGAGGACTCTGAAGCCAGAAATGGCTGGGGAGACAAATAGTTGGGAAGAATCTGAGCAACCCAGAAATCAAGGGCAGCTGCTTAATGTTAAGAATGGACCCTGGTGGGGTGAAGCAAATGAAAGCTGAGGCTTCACTGAGGAAGTGATCGGGATGTTTCTCACTTAGACTTTTTCAAACTGGCATTTGCCAGCCAAGATGGTACAGAGTTTGCGGGCCAAAGAGATCTGTTTTGCAATTCTATCTTTACGACTTTCTGAATGAGTGACCTCGAATAAGTCCCAGTTTCCATGTATTCAAGATGGAAATAGTGGGACCTACTTCCCAAGGCTGTTGACAGGACTATTTGGTACATGAGTACTTAAAAATACTAGTTTCCCTTCCATCCAGGTTCAGGATGGTTGGGTTAATCAACAAACTGGAAACAAAGGGGAGAAACGGGAGGGCAAGTTGCATTAAGAGGAAATAAAGAATTATTTTATGGTTGTCAGAAGTTTTTAGGTTCCCTGAGAGACTTTGGTTTTCCTAGGCCCTTGCCCTGGGGGGAAAAATTAAAGAAATTTCAAAACATTTACATGCATTCCCACATTCCATAGGGGAGCTGCTAGTCACCAAGGATTGTTTGGGTAACCTCAGGAGGAGGCCGCACAGATGAGCCTCCTCCCAACCTCCAGCAGACATATAATCTGGGGTTATTTATGCCAGCGTTCCTACCCCAATCAAAAACTCTCTGACCTGGCTTGTATTTTTTTGATGCTTTCAATTAAGGAAATAACAAAACCAACCCTGTCCTACATCCATGGTTAGGCCTGGCAAAAATGGACTCAGCTAATTATAAATTTGGCCCTGGCTGTCTTCTTATGATGCCCTACAGGCCTGGGTGTGCACAGTTATAAAAATGAATGAGTACAATTATTTCGCAAAGCAGCCTAACAGTTTAGTTCACGTTAACCTGTCTCGTTTTTCTCCATCATGTCAAACGTTTGTATTTGGGAGAAATATTTTCCATGTGTAAGAAGACATTTTTATAAGCATCATCAAAACGATCCCTTGTTATACTGGGGAACCCCATCTCCTAGCTGAAGTAGTAAGCAGTCTGAGATATGCAATGGGGAAACATTCCTCACATTGGGCCCTTTGCAAAGTGACAACTTCTTGGAAAACATCCACTTAGCCCTACGGTACATTTGGAGAAGGAGCTGGGGATGTCAGCTGTTTTGTAAACAAATGACCCAAAGTACCACCAGAACAGAAAAACTACAGCCATCACTATTCACCAGGTTGTAGAGTAGCTCCCTCCTCTTCTCACTCACGATGCTTGCCCTGAGAGGTTTCATCTGTGGCTAGGCCCCTTCTAAAGCTCAGATTTCTTTCCTGCGTTTCAAATCTGCACACTCACTCTCCACTGGATGTCTCTACTGCCATGGTTCAGAAAGCCAAACCACCTAAGTTGGTAAACTTTCCCCTCATCAAGTCTTGCAGATTTATTCCTCTCTGCCACTCCTCTGGCTCAAGGCCAAAATCACCTCAGTCTTGAAGTAACTCAACCAAATGCCCCACTCCTGTCTGTTCTTCACACTGCAGCCAGGGAGATGATATCTAAAATACTTTCAATGCCTTTACATGGTCCTCTTAAAATATTAAAAGTTGAGACACCTTAAATGGCAAAAAAAAAAAAAAAGAAAGAAAGAAAGAAAAAAGAAAGAAAAGAAAAGAAAAGAGAAAAGAAAAGAAAAGAAAAGAAAAGAAAAGAAAAGAAAAGAAAAGAAAAGAAAAGAAAAGAAAAGAAAAGAAAGGTTAGTATCTGGTTCCCGGTTGGCATCCCAGGTTTATATTTTAGAAGTTCCCCTTATTTCTGCCACCTAGGTGGCAGGTCACCTTGAGTGTAGTTCATCACTCCGCCTCCAGCCTTGGAATATAGGTGAGGGCTCAGGCTGTGCAGAGACACAGCTTGGAACTGCAGCCCTGGCCACTTGGTACCTTTTGTATCTATAGATGAGGATGAGGGTAATGCCCATCTTCAATGGCGGTAAGGATTAAATGAGATAAAGTAGGAACTGCTCACCACGGCCTCAGCACACAATAAACACTCAGCAAATGCTGATTGCTATTTTAGGGCTTCTACTCAAGGTTACCTTCACTGGCTGCACTCAAGGTCCCTGATAGCACCCCAAATTTTAAAAAGGTGTCCCCTTTGAGAAGATGAATTACCAAAAGGTTCCTTTTCCTCTGGGCTACAGACCGTACTCTGCAGCCCCACTAAGACAGACTCCTGGTCATCTTCTAGAATTCCACAGATTCACTCCCACCTTCCCTTATTCACTAAAACTTGATGAAGTACCCCTCCTCTGACTCCCACAGTACCGTGCACATCCAGCTCTGTAACACTTACCCTACTATGGTGCAACTACCTCCCTGTTTCTCTCCCAGCCCATCTCCCACTTAGACGGAGAGGTTCCTCAGGCCGGGACTGACTGCTTTGCCTCGGTCTTGCTCACAACTATCATCACCCATGTCTTTACATGATGGATATTCATGAAGTATCTGCCAAATTAACATCAGCCTTTTTTTTATATATATAAGATTTTATTTATTTGACACAGAGAAACACAGCTTGAAAGGGAACACAAGCAGGGTGGGTGAGAGAGGGAAAAGCAGGCTTCTAGCTGAGCAGGGAGCCCGATGCAGGGCTCGATCCCCGGTGTCCCGGATCATGACCTGAGCTGAAGGCAGACGCTTAACAACTGAGCCTCCCAGGCACCCCTAACATCATCCTTCTTTCTCCAAATACTACAACCCCACATTTCTTCTGTTACGCCATCATTTCTATACCCCACATGTGTGGTCTGTAGTCTGCTCTGCTTGGGTGACATTCAAACTTTCCCCAATGTCTGCTGTCCTCCCCTACCTCTACACATGTATACACACACACACACACACACACACACACACACACACACCCCTCACAAAGGCGATGTACCTCAAATTTGGCCCAATGGTCCCATCAGGGAACAACGCACCTATTCCCTAGGATTGGATGGAAGCAGAGCTTTTAAGGGAAGTGATCCTGAGGGTGGTCCTCTCTCCTTTCCCTCTACCTAAATTATAATACGGGGTTGCACTAATATTCTGCTTGAGAGGGCTCATCGGGGCAAAGGAGGAAACAAGATGTAACCTCAGCAGCTAGAAATCAAAGAATTCTTTCAGTTTAAGGATTAAGCAAAGCAATAAAAGGGTTGGCCTTTGAGGTATATATCATGCCTGTCCAAGTCTGTAGGGGTAAAAGAACAGATGAGACTACTTGCAAGAAGAGTCCAAAGAAGAGAAATTGTACAGCATTCACTGAAGTACAACATGTCATGTCTTTGGTAAGCTACCTAACCCTCCTTTGACAGGTTAGAAAGGAAGCCCACAAGGAACTAAGAACCCAGAGCAGCTGGTGTTGCCAAGATGGAATCAATGTACCTCTGAAACCTCTGATGCTTATGGCATGATCCTTCTTTCTTCCACCACATCCTTTTAAGCACCTCCTAGTCTCCATCAACAGTGGGGGATAACAAAAACATACAAGGCAAAGTTTGCCCTTAATTGTTCATGCTAAAGTAGGGAAGGCAGGCATAAACACAAATAAGTACAATCACACGTGGTTAGTACTGCATTCGAGTACATATAAAGTATACTTTCAGCACAAGGATGTCCAGAGTGCCTGCGAGGGGGTCAAAGACCACAGTACAGAATACATGATCTTTTGGATCACCTCATCCATAAGAGGTGAGGTTTTAACTGTAACTCACAGGGTAAGTAAGAGTTTGTTAGGTAAGGAAAAGAAAAAACTGCGGACAGAGGTAGCTGCATGTACAGAAAGTCACAGAAGCATGAAGAGTGTTCTGTGGTCAGAGAAATGGAGAAATCAACTAATTCAATACGGTGCAGAACAGAAGAAATCCTGGACAACAGGCAAGGCGGGAGAGCAGGAAGGGTGTGATGACAAAGGGAACAAGCTTGCTCTGAACACTGCAGCATTTTGTTTACAGAGATGTTTAAGCAGAAGGAACTGGCAGTGTGTGGTAGGCAGACTGGAATCTGGTAGAGGCAGGAGGGTAGAGAGGTCTAGCGATCACTGAGGCCCACTGCACTTGCACCCTTCTCAGCATGCTGAAGATCACTCATTCCTAGAAGCTACCATCAGAAGGACCCTCCCTATTTTCCAAGTAATTTGAAACTCAACAATCTTTGCCTAACATAGCTAGAGAAATCAGAACCATCCAAGCTGGCAAGTGTTAAAACACAGGGAAGCAAACAAGGCTCTCACCCATTTGACCAAAATCAACATAAATGTTCAGAGAAAACAAACTTGACAGCCAAGGGAGGAAAACACACAGTGGGCTTCTCTGCTTTCTCCCCAGGACACCATCAATGCACAGAGCATTGAGAATAGCTGATTTGATGGTTACAAAAATCTACCTGCCTTCCTCATTCTCTTTCTCTCTCTCTCTCTCTCCCCTCCCCCTTCTCTCTGAAAGCAATTAGAGAAGAGAGCTTCATTCACACTGAATCTAAAAATAGATGACGGCAGAGTTCAGGGACTGACAGCTGCATTCTCCTACAGTAACCAGGAAAGGAAAGGGATGGCTAATTTAACTTAACAACTTCCAAAACAAACAGTGCAGAAGTAGTCCAGGATAAAGAGAAAACACAAAGGTCAGTTCTTCAAAGAGCTGGAAGAGGAATGGGGTCACCCTGTGGCAGTTTATTAGTCCTCCCCAAACCCTGATGAAATCAGCTAAGTATTTTGCCCAGATCTGCCCACAGTCCTTCAGACAAGAGCAGTGGCTGATGAAGCTGCTAAAGCAATCCAAGCAAGATCAGGCAGAAGGGCAGCGACTTACCCTCTTCACTCCTTTATGCATCACCGGGACATCCACAAGCTAAGAAAGTCACCATATTTTCTAGATAAGATAAATGAGCACATCTCCCCGGCCCCCACCACCATATCTAAATCACACTGCCTAGCCCTGGGCAGGGAACAAAAAAAGTTAGCCATGAAATAAAACAGGATCCTCAGAAGGGAGAAAGCAGGTATCTAAAAGGAGACCATTTCTTTTCCTCTCTGGGTCCTAAAGTTTCTCTCCTCCCACTGGCCTACCCAGGGAGGGGGTTATGGCTGGGCTTCAAAGAAACAAGGGAACACTTGTGGGCGGGGAGCGCTGGGGCTGCTGCCAGCCAGCGAAGAGGGAGCCCTGTGCCCCAGCATTCCCCCGCTGCACTGCCTCCATCGTCCTGGTGACTAAGCTGTTTCAACAGCTGTGTTATTGCTGGAGTCGGGCCAGTGTTTTTCACACGGAGGATTTGTTTCGCGAGGCTTCTTGGGGAATTCGGGATCTGGGGCTCTCTTTGCAGCTCAGGTCCTACCCTTGATCAATTGGCAGGGGCCTTTCCTGGACTCCAGCTCCAGACAACCATGGGACCCTATTGGGCTGCTACCCAGCTAGGAGATGGACAGCCTCATAACAGCACAAAGAGTGGGGAGAAGATGATGTGTCTGAGAGAGAAAGAGAAAGACACAAAATGGAAAAGCACCCTTGGCTGAGCCCCAGAAGACCTCCACCGCCTCTCCCCCAATAAAAGGCATCTGCACTAACAGGTTGCTTTTCCTACTGTTCGCCTCCTGCCATCTCCCTCAGTCTCTCTTTTTGAAAAAACTTCTCTTTCCTTCCAGGTGTTACTGGTACCCCCTTCTGCCTCTCCAAGCTTACCCCTGAACACAAAGTCCAGGCAGCTTGGCCCTCAGCCCCGGGCCTCCCCATCTCTCATCACATCAAGTACACTCATTTATGTTCCCATCACCTCAGAGGTAAGCAGAACCCGCTGACTTGCCCCCTCACTACCCTGATTTCTACAGTCTTTGTCCAGCATGATGGGCAGTCCTTTACTAACTGCTGAACAAACCGCCCAACTCCTTTGCACTGAGGGGTGACCCTTATTTCCTGTGGGTGGGACCAATTTTCATCTCTAGTCCATTCTAGGCGGTACCGCAAGCCCGATTACCTGCTCTCTCTCGACTTCTCACCAAAAGCAATCGGGCTATCTTTTCTGAAATCGAAGAGATCATAGAAACATCGAGTTTTCTTACAAAGAAGGTATCATGTGTTTTTTTTTAAAGATTTTATTTATTTAGTTGACAGAGAGATCGCAAGTAGGCAGAGAGCAGGCAGAGAGAGAGGAGGAAACAGGTTCCCTGCTGAGCAGAGAGCCCAACATGGGCCTTGATCCCAGGACCCGGAGATCATGACCTGAGCTGAAGGCAGAGGCTTTAACCCACTGAGCCACTCAGGCGCCTGGTATCGTGTTTTTAAAAGAAACAAAAGAGTGACTTTTTTTTTTTTTTAAAAGATTTTATTTATTTATTTGACAGAGAGAGATCACAAGTAGGCAGAGAGACAGGCAGAGAGAGAGGAGGAAGCAGACTCCCTGCCGAGCAGAGAGCCTGCTTCCCCCCTCATTCTCTGCCTGCCTCTCTGCCTATTTGTGATCTCTCTCTTTCTGTCAAATAAATAAACAAAATCTTTTAAAAAATAAAATAAAAAATAAAAACTCCTATTTGTGGGTGCCTATATTTTCAGATACATCCATGCCAGCCTGGCACGGATGATCAGCTGCGGTCTCAACATGAGGAAACTGAGGCCCACGCTTGCTCATACTAGCAAGTGCAGGAAAGACGCAAAACAGCTCAAGCTGTTTCCCATTATGTCACATGTTAGGTGGAGTTAGGAGACTTGCTTCCCATTCTAGGTAAAGCTACTTATTAGCTGTACAATTTGAGTAAGTCATTTTATGTATCCTTTCATTAATGACTGAAGTTGGATCCACGAAGGTCCTTCTAGTTCTAATGTTCCAGGAATGTAGAAATCTTTTTTTTTAAAGATTTCATTTATTTATTTGACAGAGAGAAACACAGCCAGAGAGGGAACACAAGCAAGGGGAGTGAGAGAGGGAGAAGCAGGCTTCCCCACTGAGCCGGGAGCCGGATGTGGGGCTGATCCCGGGCCTCCGGGATTATGACCTGAGCCGAAGGCAGTCGCTTAACCAACTGAGCCACCCAGGCGCCCCCAATGTAGAAATCTTAACATACCACTCAGCGGGTGGAACCGCCTTCCACACTTGAGGCACTGCGGCAAAAACAAAGAACTAGAAAACAATCCCTGCCCTCAGGGCACTTGTAATGGCCTTGGTGACAAGGGATAAAAACTTGAGTCCAGGACTGATGTGCCAGTTAAACCGGATCAAATACAAAAATACCAGAGTACAGGGCAGTACTTGAGAAAAACACTGTCCTAACTGGAAAAGGACAATAGTACATTTCAACAACGGTTTCTCCTCCCCCAAATCCCCCCAAAATATCTCTGCGCTGCCAGCAGAAAAAGCCAGCTACCAGAAGGGATTCCGTCTGTTTCACGGGAACGCTTTGTTTCTGACAAGTTTCGTAAAGGAAAAAGTAGGCTAGAACAAGCTTTTTATTTCCAACCCACCTTTTCTTCGTTCCCATGAATGAGGAGGGGATACAAATGAAGGCAGGCAGCCAGGGAGAAAAATAATATGGCTGGTGGTTCCTGACCTCTTGGATTCCTGCCGTCAGAGAAGCCCGAGAGGCAACATTTAATTGTGGAGAAACCAGCCTTGCTCTTCTCTTATCTTTTTCCTCTATGACTTAAACCCACAATTACTGGCAACCCCTAGATTCCGAGTCACTCAGCTGGTGGTGACAGCGATGGCTGTGTCTGTAGCTGAAAAGCAAAAGGGGAGTCAGATTTTTACCTGCCTCCGAAGGCAGCGTTGCGCGAACAGCCCTAACCCAGCTTTACGACTTCTCCCATTAAAAAGTTCACAGATGCCCTCCTGTCGGGAATACCACCATGTGAGAAGTCCAAATGGGAAAAAAAAGAAATGCCGTTTCCAGCTGCTGTTATAATACAAAGAACAAGCTATGAGTCTCGAATCCTCAATTCCACATTTTATTTCAGCACTAAGAGACGTGATTTTCAATTTCTTTTCTTAAGGATCAAACTCCAAATTTCTTTGCCTGGCCATCGCTGCAACTCACCAACTGCCCCCTTAGTCTTTCAGGAGCTTATCTTTTCTCTCCAATGTGGAATAGTTCTGCAGTCTAACAAATGGGCTCACTGTCCTTCACAAACCACACATTCTTTCACAGTGTTTGGACTGTAGTCCTGACCTCACCTGCAAACCAGGTGACCCCGGAGAAGTCCCTTCACTTCCATAATTTTCAGTCTGCAGAGCTTCAAGAGATTGTGTTCCAGATACTTCTTCTATGTTCATCTAAATTGTTATCCTATTTCAAAACATTTTAATTTACATGTCAACATGTTTATAGTCAACTGTCATTAAACCATGCCTTGTGGGCATATTCCCCTCAGGATGTTGAAAATTTTCCATGTCTTCTATTTTAGGGTGTTCTCCAACTGCCTAAGGGCTGATCAATGTGTAACTTGAAGCTCATGGGATCTCCCTAGATCATAAAGCTGGAGCTCTTACCTTAAGCTTCATAAACCTCTGAATCCCACAGATAACCTCTGGGGACTCAGTTGAAGAAATACCAATATAATAACTCTGAACTGGACCTATGCACATTTTTCTCCCAAGGTCAAGGTCCTTGAGCCAAAGTTAAGAACCACTATCCTGAAGTAATGAAAGGCGTATGGCTAGCAACCACCCAGGTCCTTGTTTTGCACACTCGGCCCTGCTGTCCTTCCTCATGGTCTTCTATGTTCTCTTCAGAACTCACAGTCCTCCTCTCTGCTCAAGTCCAAGAATAACAATAACTCACCTTTACTGAGCATTTACCAGGTACCAAGACTTACTATGAAAAAGCCACATATGTATTATTCTAGTTTCATCCTTATAACAATCCTACAAGGATGGCACTAGAATTACCTCTATTTTATACATGAAGAAAATAAAGTACAAGGAAGTCCATTAACTTAACCAAAGATGTCATGAAATTTATAAGCATCAGATCAAGAATTCAGCCTAAACACTCTGTTTCCCTGAACAAAATACAGCTACTCTTGGACGTTTCTTTGCCCTCATATATTAGAAAGTCACAAATTCCAACATCTCCTAGAAGATTCCACCCTTTCAGACTCAATTAAAAAATTACCTTTACAGGTGCCTGGGTGGCTCAGTGGGCTAAGCCTCTGCCTTCGGCTCAGGTCATGATCTCAGGGTCCTGGGATCGAGGCCCACATCGGGCTCTCTGCTCGGCAGAGAGCCTGCTTCCTTCACTTTATCTGCCTGCCTCTCTGCCTACTTGTGATGGCTCTCTCTGTCAAGTAAATAAATAAAATCTTAAAAAAAAAATTACCTTTTCAGTAAATTAATCATTTCCCCTTTTTTGTTCATGGAATACTCTGCACACTTAACACTGAACATACTGGTGTAATTTTTTTTGTTTCTTTCTCTCTGAACACACTGGTGTAATTTTCTGTTTCCTTCTCTCTGGACTAGACTGTGAGGTCCTATTTATTAGGAGTACATCTTGAGTATTTATACAGCCTGGGGCTATGCTAAGTAGGAAGAAAAAAAGATGAACAAGATACTGTCCCCTGCCCTCAAAATTCAGTCTTGTAGGATAGAGTGAAGTAAACAAAGGGCCACGACGTTTTTTGAAATTGTAGTATAAAGGACAAGGACTTAAAGTACGAAAAATGCTAGCACATAGTAGAAGCCCAATAAATGACCACTGAATGAATAAAGGAAGTTGGGAAGAGGGCGTCAGAAGTTGGACTGTTGAATTAAAAGATCCACCTTCCCTTTATGAAAACTCTTTGAGGCTATTTATACACTGACTCACCTAAAAACTGCTTCCTGTGTTGGTGTCTATGATACATTTTTTAATGTCAGACTAAAAATATACTTCCAGTACACCAACCCTGTCTGCCTACCCAAGGACTAGAATGAACACAAGGTAAACACATAACAAAAGAAAATACTAGAAAACTCATTCGTGTCAACAGTAAGCTCACCCACTAACAACAGGGCATCTTCTAAAATGTTTCATACTTGAGGGTCTGTAAAGTCACCTATTTACAAAACTGAAGGGATGGATATTCATAAGGTTTTTATAAAGACAAAGAATCTGAAGTGAGTCATGGACAAAACAGATGGAGTAGACAGGACCTCAGGGACCATCTGGTATAATTTCCTCCTCACAAGAGGGAGACCCTTCATTGCACTACAGACAGACTCGGGGTGGGGTCAAGGCACTGGAGTCCCGAGATCACTTTTGCTTATAAGCCCTCTATGTCTCAGCTGCGAGCCTCTAGACAAGTCACTTAACCTCTCTGGTCTTCAATTTCTTCTCTCTGCCAGAGAGACCTATTGAGGTGATCTGATGAAATAACAGTAAAGTTGTCTTCATCGGAGAAGATCTGAATCCATTCTGCACAAGAGAGAAGCTGATTGCTCTCCTTGGGTGAAGGGCCCATCCTGATCCAATCAGCTGTGGCTGGGGGGCTGAGCTTGTGACCAGTGGCCCACTCAGCAGGCACGGCAGAAGCCCACAGTCTGAGGGAGGGCAAACAGTCCAGTTCTGCAAGAACACAGTATGAAGCCAAAGCAAATGGCCGGCAACGAAGACACGCGTCCGCATTTCTGGTACAAGAGCACTTTGTAAAGAAAAGGCCACCCAACATAAGTTATCACTATGGTCACCATGATGAATCTCTCCATCCCAAACAGCCTGTGCTCAAGAACTACCAGCCTGTGCTCAAGAACTACCATGCTTCAAGAGACAACAACGACTATGTGACAGCACCTATTTATTTTTTTAAGATGCTGTATTTAAATATTTTCAATCTTCCCCCAAACCTTCCCTTTCAAGAAGATACAATCTTGCTTGTTAGGTTAGGCCTTGGCTGTCTTTATGGCCATAATATAAGTAACAGGTAAGGCAGGAAAGATACATTCACTGGACAATTATTTTAGGAAATTATCTAGACCAGAAAAATTAAAAAATCAAAACCTCTTCTTGCTTTCAAGAATCACTACTACCTCTCCAACCAAATTAGCACTAATAGTGCAAAGCAAAATAGGAACTGGAACCATTTTTAGCATCTGTGTGCAAACAAGAGGTACATATTAAAGAAAAAATTTTTTTTCAAATGTAGAGTCCCTGGCATTTTTGCAAGTCGAATTCTGCTTTAACAGAGGGTTTTCCTTCCCCATCTAACTTAATTTTTGCTTTGAAAAGCATAATCCAGAAAACAGTTTTTCTTCATCTTTTCTTACGTTAACCAAAATAAAGACAGGATACTCAGTAAAATAACCTCACATTAGCTCTGTGATGACTGACTGGCATTTAAATACAGACAGCAATATCCTAAGTTAGAAGAGGAGGTTAAAAAAAAAAAAACAACCTAAAACCACTTTATATATATAGTGGGTGTGCCATCAAGGAATCTGCCGCTGTTAGCTGCCTGGCTATTCACATTCCTCATTGATGTCACCAGGATTTATTTTAGTAACCAGGATATACTTGTTATGGATGCAAAGAGAATCTCCTCGTTTATATTCTAAACTCAGAGCAGGAAATCAGACACGGGGGTGATCTGCAGCTGTGGCATTATAAACGGATTCTAGACTGTGCTACATTCCCTAAACTACAGACTGGGAGATTTAAAACAGAAAAATAGAAAATACCCCATTTTAGAAAGACCAGCATGCCACTGCTGTCCAAGAAGATTTGGGTGCTGGTTGGTAGAAGGCTCACTGACCTGCATGGTAGCTTCCTCGTTGCCATGTACCACCTACCTACCTACGGGGTTAATGGACAACCAAGAGATCCCGCTTTATCTTTGGCCAGCTGTGCTACCATGGGCCAGGATCTCAGGGTATAATATTTCTCCATCCAGGAAATTAAAGGATTAGTCCCTTTAATAGCTGGGGGACAAGGAGCCAATTTGAAAACTTGACAAAAGCCACAAACCTTCTTACTCCAAAAGACATACAATAAATATGATTGAAATTGTATATAGAATCCCAGGGGGATTGCCTGGCCCTTGAAATCCACCCACAGGCTTCCCGGCTGAAGATTACTAGACCAGCGGCACTCTAAAGTTCCTTCCAGAGCTCAAAGTCTGCAATCACACAGCTGATGTTTAATAACAGTTATTGCAAATTATTCAAACCATAGGTGAGTGGGTTTGCTCGGACTAGAGACTGACCCAACACGACTGACCCAAAAAAAAAAAAAAAAAAAAAAAAGAAGAGACCAACTCTGTTTCTAGGCTGTGTTTCTTCACTTGGATATACATGACATAAGACAAAATCTTTGAGCCAGATAATGGAGATCCAGAGAGTTTTACAGTGATGCTGTCTAAGCAATAAGCCTACCAGTAATCACACCCAAATGAAACAAAGCCAGAGGTTCCCATTTTCCTGCCAATATAAACTTGCTTAGTTCCAGAGTTGTGCCTGAAGAGTCCCTCAAAGGGAAAGGTAATTCATAAATGAAAGCAAACATCCATGGTGTCCCTAATCTCCACCATCCTGGGCTGATCAACAAAATACAGTCTTCTCTTGTGATTTTAGTTTCTTTCTAACCCAGGTCAGTAGGTAAGACTGATTCATAATAGAAAATTCTAGGTTCTTGCCTGATTTTGAAGGGGGCACATGACTCCATAAGAACAAAGTGGACTGGCCACATAACCCCATCTCAAATATTGACAACCTTCCTATCTTTTTTTTTTTTAAAGATTTTATTTATTTGACAGAGAGAAACACAGCCAGAGAGGGAACACAAGCAGGGGGAGGGAGAGAGGGAGAAGCAGGCTTCCCGCTGAGCGAGGAGCCCGATATGGGGCTCGATCCCACGTCCCCGGGATCATGACCTGAGCTGAAAGCAGTCGCTTAACCAACTGAGCCACCCAGGCGCCCAACCTTCCTATCTTTTACCCACCTCTGCAAACCCCATCACATTTAAGTTTCCTGGATCTTTTTGCTGTATTTTGAGCTTTTTCAGTTTATCCTCTTTGTGGAGGCGAGTGGAGAGGGTAGAGGGAAAACATGAGGTCATTTCTGCTCGTATTGACTTCAATTAAGGTACATAAAGAAATTTAAAAGATAACTTCAAAAAAATCGGTGACACCAGCCTGTAATAAAAACTATCCAATCAGGGACAGGTGGTGCAGGTGGTTAAGCCTCGGACTCTGAGGCCTGGGTGGCGATCTCAGGGTCTTGAGATCAAGACCAGCAACAGGCCCCATATGGGTCTCCACACTGGGCATGGAGTCTCCTTGGGACTCTGTCTCTTTCTCCCTCTGCCTCTCCCCCACCCCCACCTCCAGCAAGTGCATGTGCTCCCTCGCTCGCTCTCCCTCTCTTTCTCTCTTTCTCTCTCTCAAATAAATAAATAAATCTTAAAGGAAAAAAAAAAAAACTACCCAATCGGAAATGTTTCCTATAAATAGGGACTATAACATACATGGTCATGATTCAAAGAAGGCCTCTTTTTGAAAGGAATGGGAGAGTAGAATTAGATTTCTTCTTAGTAGTTGTTACAACGTATTTTGTGAAAAAGGACTATCTGATTAAGCATGGAAATCCATCCACATGAATACCATTTTACCAATGGCCTGGCTCCATCATTAGCTGCTGGTAGTTTCATGGCGTATGAAATCCTCTCCCCCATTAAGCTTTCTTTGTGGACTCTTCCCAAGAGGCATCTGAAAACACAGAATTAAGAACCACAACTCCTGCTAATGGCCAAGAATAAATTCATAGGCTTTCTTCCTTCAGTAAATTCACCCCTAGTAATTTTAGGTAACATAACAGTTTTGTTTTGTTTTGTTTTGTTTTACAGTTAACAGACTATTTTTTTATTCTAATTGTCTTCATGTGATATAAAAATGGAAGAGGACGATCACTTGGTAAAAAGTTAGGCAGGACTCTCAGCTACGGAACTTGAGAATGGGGTAATGTCATTCTAATTATTTTTTTGACTAGAAGTATGTGTTACAAAATGTTTTCAGTTTGAGAAAAGAAAAATCACTTGTCAGTTATAGAAATAATTTCATCATTCCATGTAGTCATTTGCAGTAATGAAACAAGTAAGTAAGACTTAACACTCGATTCTAGCATACAGCACAGGGCTCAAGGCAAAACATAATGACTTCATTACCCAAGAACAGAATAGAAGGCTGGCTTTTCCTACCCCATAGCATTTTCCAGTATTTTTTCAGCCGAAGGAATTTTTGAACCCTTTAAAATTCTAGATTTACTACTCAACACGGATCAATCCATCTTGAGGCTTTCTGTCAATGAATCTCAGTGCTCCTACTTAAACAGCCTATAGATTGGAAAGCTGGGTAGAGACATGTTAAAAAAAGGAAATTAAAAAAAAAAAAACACCAACTTTCCTTCATCTCCACACCCAGGTTCCTCAAAAGAAGCCCCATGGAGTCTGAGGAAATGCTAAGCACGTGACTTGCAGTTGTTATCAGTAGAGTGACATTCCTTTTTACAAGCAGGCATCGTTTTAACCAATCCAGACCTGTCTTTCACAGATACATGCATAAAATAAGTAACGGATAATACACTTTAAAAAAGAATGAGGTACACCCACTTTAGAGGATATTTTCAAATAACAGAAAAATCGAAGCCCATCACATCAATAAGCATTCATTTTTCCCAATGATTAACCATATATCCAGATGCCAGAAGTTTCAGCTGACTTTTTCTCTGACACCCCTTTTGTGAATTCCCGTGTCCCTTACAACTCTACAGAAGCGCGCCATGTTTGTGCCCTGACAAATAGGTTAATTCCAAGCCTTTGAAATACTCAGGAAAAGTTAGCATTGACCCAATCACAGACTTTGACAGACTGATCTGTTGGAATTTGTCACTGTTATTCACCAAAGGGTCAATTACTTCCACTTCCAAGCATCTATAAGTCTGGATTTCCCTCAGTGAGCTTCCCCTCCTCAGCTCCTACAGTCTATCATTTTAAAACTGTCACCACTTCAAAGTTCAACTGGCTACTTTTCATACTTATTAGTGAAAGATAATTGTAGGTTTTTATATGTTTAAGTTTAAAAGGTGAAAAGTAGGGGTTCTGTTTAAAATTGCTTTTTCAAATAAGGACTTTTTTTTACATAACCCACATGGAATATCTTCCTTGCAAATAATTAAATATATATACTTTCTAACCACTTCTATAAATTTCCTTCTAATTTATAAATTTCCCTCTAATGTCACTACCCCCCCCCCCCCAAGGCATCAATCTGATGAAATCTTGGAACTGATTAAGTAATGACAAGCTTTTAATTAACAGGACAGGAAACAACAAGTGTTGGAGAGGCTGCAGAGAAAGGGGAACCCTCTTACACTGTTGGTGGGAATGCAAGTTGGTGCAGCCACTTTGGAAAACATTGTGGAGATTCCTTAAAAATTTAAAAATAGAGCTACCCTATGACCCTGTAACTGCATTGCTGGGTATTTACCCGAAAGACACAGATGTAGTGAAAAGAAGGGCCATATTATGCACCCCAATGTTCATAGCAACAATGGCCACAATCGCCAAACTGGAAAGAGCCAAGGTGCCCTTCAACAGATGAATGGATAAAGAAGATGTGGTACATATAGACAATGGAATACTATGTCTGAATCAGAAAGGACGAGTATCCAACTTTTGTAGCAACATGGACTGGATTGGAAGAGATTATGCTGAGTGAAATGAGCCAAGTAGAGAAAGTTAAGTATTGTATGGTTTCACTTACCTGTGGAGCATAAGGAGTAAAAGAGAGAACAGTAGGAGAAGGAAAGGAAATGGGAAGGGTAAATCAGGGAGGGATATGAAACATGAGAGACTTTGGACTCAGAAACAAACTGAGGGTCTCGGAAAGGAGGGGCTTGGGGGGATGGGTGAGCCTGGTGATGGGTATTCAGGGCATGTATTACGTGGAGCACTAGGTGTGGGGCATAAACATTGAATCTTGGAACACTAAAAAAACAAAACAATATAATTAAAAAATTGTAAAAATATTTCAAAAATAATAAAAATTAAAAAAAATAAAATGTAGTTTGTCTAATAAAAAAAAAAGTAATGACAAGCTTTTAAAGACAGTCAGTGATTACTACTTTCTAAGAGTTTGTCAAGATCTAAAATTCTACCTAAAACCTGTATCACCTTACATGGAAAAGTTTTATTTATTTATTCATTTTTAAGATTTTATTTATTTTTTGACAGAGAGAGAGAGAGAGACAGCAAGAGAGGGAACACAAGCAGAGGGAGTGGGAGAGGGAGTACAAGCTTCCCGCTGAGCAGGGTGCCAGACGCGGGGCTCGATCCTGAGACTCCCAGTATCATGACCTGAGCTGAAGGCAGGTGCTTAACAACTGAGCCTCCCAGGTACCCTGAAAAGTTTTAATATACATTTAACACCAAATGACTAAAAGTCATTTTAAATATATAGTTCTTAGGTTATTTTATCTGCTCAGACTCTTCAAAGGCAGGTGAAAACTCTGGCCATATTTATATTTGTCTTGGAAATCCCATTAATTTCATAGCCCAAATTATAAAATCTCTTCTCGTTATTTGAAATCTGGAACTCATTTCATAGACTGCCTGAGAAAGTTTAAAGAAAAAAATAGAATTGGTCCTGACTTTCCTTAGATTTGAGGTAATAGCGTTATAGCTGAATCTTTGATTAATAAGACGTCATTCACATATAAAAGGATCTTGTTCACTACATTCCTGATCCCTTTTCTCCTGTCCTACTTACTGCTGCCAGAAAAGCATCCAAAGTAATGGTAAAATATAAGAAGTAGACAGAAGTTTCATGCTTTCTTAACTTAAAGATCAGGGGAGAAGAGATCTACAGTGTCTTATAAATATTACTATAATTAAAAATCTGTCTATGAGCAAAGATATACAATCACTATTTAATTTTATGGATGCCTTCCTCTCCATTAGCAAAGGCACAGAGAATAAATTTAAGAAAAAAAAATATTCCCACAAACCTAACATGCAACCTTTTCATATTAAAGTTAATAGCTCCCACCCATGGCTACTGCCCCAAAACAGTATTTTTTGACCTGGTTTTCTTCATGTCTCTATGACGTCAGTTATTTTATAGATTCATTGCGGGAACTGCTAGTTGTCTACCTTAATTTTTTAGTGTGCCCCTATTAGGTATGGGCTTTCATGTATAAGAAATTTAATAATTTTTTAAGATGAGAATCTTTAGTACAATCTTTTCTAGATGAAGATAAAATATATTTGCAGGCAGAACACATACTTGAGGGAGGAAAAAAACATAAGACACATTCAAATTCATTTACATACAAAAATGTTTTAGTTAAAGCCTCAACAATGAAGGCATTTTTAACGTTTAGGATTTATATTTGCTGGGAAGTAGGGGTGCCTGAGTGGCTCAGTCAGTTGATCTGCCTTTGGCTCAGGTCATGATCCTGGGGACCTGGGATTGAGCCCCAAGTCAGGCTCCCTGCTCAGTGGGGTGTCTGCTTCTCCTCCCCACCCTCATGTGTACATGAGTGTGCTTGCTCTCACATAAATAAAATTATTGAGAAATGTATTTGCTGGGAAGTAATTCATTTGTTAAAATATTTAATAGGTTCTGACCACCAAATCAGATGTGTTGTGTGTGTGTGTTAGAGGTGGGAGTCCCCACGTATCCAACAATTCTCAGATACCAACAGCGTGTCCTACCACATAACTCAATTGGGACATTATCCACCTCGAGATGGCATCTAGTCCCCCAGGCTAAGGGCCGTCCCACAGAGTGCCCTCCACGTCAGAAGCCCATCTCAAATCCGGGCTGTTAGCTGTCCTTCTGACCAACTGGCTATAAACTGAGAGGTTTCCACAAGCCCCCACTCGGATTTAACTGCTAGAGCAGTTCAAAGAATTACGGGTTTATGACAAAGGATATGAACCAACAGCCAGGTAAGAGATAGGTGGGACAAGGTCTCTAATGGAATTCCTCTTCCTTCAGAGTCTGAGGCCTGGCAGGATGGCATGAGGAAGCACTCTGGTTTGCCAACCTGGTAGCTCTCTGAACTCCATTCCGTTGGAGTTTTTATGGAAGTCTCATTACATTCACACAGCTAATTAAATCACTGGTTACTGGTGACTGAATCGATCTCCAGCCCTCTCTCCTCCCTGAAAATTAGGAGTGGAACTGAAAGTGCCACACCTCTACTTGTGGCTGGACCCCTTGGTAACCAGCCCGCACACCCTTAGGTGCTTTCCAAACGTTGCCTCATTAACATAAGCCCAATGGCGGTGGAAGGGGCTTGTGACCAAGGCACCCATTTCACCTTTATGGCTTCCAATGCTTTTTCAGGAACTTAGGACAAGAGACCAATATTGTAAGAAAAGATCTCCCACTGCTCTTATCCCTCAGGAAATTTCGAGGGTTTGGGGAACCGACAGCCAGGGCCAAATATATATAAGAAATACATTTTGATGATCTGGATGGCCAAATACATATTTCTTACAAACCATGGTTATCACAACACTGCCTATTCTCCTCATCATAGCACATACCTTTCTTTCTTTTCTGTTTCCCAACCACTTTTTCCCAACTCCTTAAAAGGACATGTTTTGTTCAGTCTCGTATCCCCAGCATTTAGTGTTTACCATAGGGTTGGGACGTAATAAAATCTGAATAAGTGAATGAATAAATGTGTTACACAACCAACGAAGACAACAATAGGCAAGAGAATGTGGACATGTGAATTACCAGTGAATGCTTCGGGCTGTTGTGCAAATGTGGACCTTTATTTCCTTCTGTTTGTCCGCACCGCTGCCCAAAACTTCTCGTCAGGGTTTCGCTCTTTAACATTCACTTTAAATATCTATTTGCTAAGCTATACACAGACACACACACACACTCATGCATTCACGCACACACCAAGGCAGTCTTCCCTTTCCATGTTCTAAAGCTTTTTCTTTGTATTTCCACTGCCTCCTGTGCAAACTTTGGTTGCAGCCCCTAGCACATCACATTGGCATGATGGTTTATTTGCCCATCATTGCACTTGACTATAAGTCCCTTAAAGGACAGTGTCTACACCTGTATCCATACATCTAGCCCAAATCACAGTGCTTTGCAGCAGTAGGCATTTCAAAACAGTTTAAAATAACGGGTAAGAGACTGAATGAACAGAGGGGGCTCTCCATTCTGGAAATTATCTCGGCATATCTGTTTGTTCCCAATAAGATGTCCTTCAAGCACATATACTCGCAAATCCTAAACAAAATAAATGTAACAATTATATGTAGAGATTACTGCAGATCCAGGAAAATTAGAATTAGAAAAAGTGCTTTAATCCAAGGACAAGCCCCAAGCAGAGAGGTCTCCAACATACTTTTTTCTCTTTCCATCTCACCCCTGATCCTATGTCAGTAAAAAATGTCAATTCCCTATACTGTTCTCAGATGCCATATATAATCACCTCCTCATGAAATGTTTCTATGTCTCATGCCCTCAGAATCTTGAACCACAAGTAAGCTATAAATAAATAAATTAATTCATTAATTAAAATTAAAATTAAAAAATTAAAAACCAGCCCAGGTTTTATGGGAAAATTAGTGCTCATGGGTTGGCATTCCCATTTTGACAGGGATCTTTACTAAGACAAAGGCTATTCTCAAAGCCTAGTGGGAAAAGACATTTTGAAACATGGGACCTCTCAGAAATCCTCAAAACACTACGCTGGGGTGAGCCCCATCCTAATACTACAAAGGTGATGAAGCTTGGTGGTTAGGGCAAGGCTCTCAGGCCAGGCGGCCTGATTTTGAATCCCAGTCCTTCCAGTCTCACACCTCTCACCCTGAACCATCAGTCAGAGGCCCAAGGTTTCTATCTATAGGATGAAATAGTAAGACCCACCTCACTAAATTGCTAGGAATAGGAAATGGGTTAGTATAAGCAGGATATTCAGAAAAGGGCCTAGCAAGTAGTAAGTTGTCAGTAACTTTCTGTTCTTACTAATCTCATTTTACTGTTACTGGAACTGGCCTTCTGAATGAACCAGAAGAGAGAAAGTATCCAAGACAGGAAAGGAGTGAGAAGAGAGAACACTTACTGATTTGGTTGTTCAGCTTGAAAGCGATGTCCAGCTGCAGGATAAACAGCATGAATTGGAACCAAGGACTCATCTCCATGGAGGGAAGGGGGATGTGGACAGAAAACACAATGTCATTGGCTTCGATTTCCCTTGGGATTGCTTCCTCGATGTCTCGGATCTTGTCACATTGGTTGGGTCCCCAGGGCATTAGCCATTTTGTCTTGTGATGATTTTTACGGACATCCACACATTTCACCGACATGTAGGACACTGCCGTCGTGGGCCCTGGGGCTGAAAAGAAAAGGTTTTTCTATTTTAGAAAAATCACCCATTGAAGTGCTCATTTTTGTCCTAACATTTGTCTCCAATGTTCATACTGCCTTCTCTAATTGGGATCAGTAATACTTGGGGATTCCCCAAATCCGGTGAGGATCCTTCTGTGACCTCCACAGATGTGATAAAGTATCTCCAAGAGTTTCCCATTAGGTTTTCAATCACTGTCATTTTCACTGAAAGAATACTTTTGTAACCACTTTGGTTCAGTTACCTCCTTACTCTCAACAAAGGTCACAAAAATCAACTGTGCTTCCATTGCCACCCGCCTGAGGTCTCGGAGGGCTCCCGTACTTCACAGAGCACACTGTGTGAAGTTGGAAGACCTGTGACTGAAGCCTGGTTGAACAACAGACTGTCAGTTCATCTTGGGTAAATTGGTGAAATCTCATCATTTCAGGAACCTCATCTGAGAAGCAAGATGGTTAGTTTCTAAGACCGGACAAGACAGTTGGTTTCTAAGATTCTTCTTAGATCTAACACTGCATTTTGTGGAGAGAAAAAACTACATTGACCTCGGGCCCTCACTTAGTGTGGTCACTGTCAGAGGTGGGAAAAGAAGCTGCTATACTGTGGAGGTACCCAATCCAAGCATTTGATCTGTGCATTTCAAAAGCGACCATCACATTTGAACTATACAACATTAAAAAAAAAAAAAAGACCTTTTGTGATTATAAAATGGTTACAGGATTATAAAAGAAAATCTGCAAAATACAGAAATTTTGAAGTTCAAAACAACATTTACCCAAAATCCCACTAGAGGGAAGTAACCACTGTTGGAAAAACATCAAAATACTATCTTTTCTAGGAGCATGTAATTAGATAAAAATTATAAATGAATTACATTACAGACCTTTAAAATACATACTAATATCAATATACATTTCTATAAGGTAGGATCACACCATATGTAGTTTTTGACCTCTTTCTCTTTATTCACTCAAAGAAGCAGAGTAGCACAGTGAGAGCCCCCCAGCTCTGGAGCCCACCCGCCGGGTATCACATCCTGGCTCCCTCATTCCTACTTCTGTCACTACTAACCCACGCTAAGAAGGTTCTGTGTGAATTATTAAACCTATCTGTGTATTAATGATATCATTTCTTAAATGGAGATAATAATATTATATACCTTTGTGAGTCACTGTATACATTAACCAAGTGAACATGAAAATTACAGAACAGGGCCCCTGGGTGGCTCTATAGGTTAAGCATCTGACTCTTGATTTCAGCTCAGGTTATGATTTCAGGGTCATGAGATCAAACTCCATGTAGGGTTCTGTGTTAGGCATGGAACCTGCTTAAAATTCTCTCTCCCTCCTCCTCTGCCCCTCCCCCATCCCACGCTCTCTCTAAAAAAAGTGCAAAATATTAGCTATTACAAATATTTTCTATATAATTAAAAATTTTCAACTGTTTGCAAAATAATCAGTCAACATATCAAATTTAATCTACCTAACCTTATCTCCCTCCAGCCTGTAAAGCTTGCCTATAAATAACAGTAATTCTTTCCCTAATATTTGTTGCTAGTAATTTATCTTAACTTTTCCATCTGCTGTCTAAATTTGTTTACAGCATATTTAAATGTAGAGAAGTCCCAGATTTTAGAGGTTATCTCTTTACCTGGGGTGCCTGGGTGGCTCAGTTAGTTAAGTGTCTGACTTCGGCTCAGGTCATGATCTCAGGGTCCCGGGATCAGCCCTGCATCTGGTTCCGTGCTCCGCTGGGAGTCTGTTTCTCCCTTTGCTCCTCCCCGGCTCATGCTGGCCTGTGTGCGTGTGTGTGCTCGCGCTCTTTCTCAAATAAATAAATAAAATCTCTGGGGCACCTGGGTGGCTCAGATGGTTAAGTAGCTGCCTTCTGCTCATGTCATGATCTCAGGGTCCCGGGATGGAACCTTGCATCAGACTCCCTGCTCAGGAGGGAGTCTGCTTCTCCTTTTGTGGCCCCCCTCACTCATGCACTCTTTCTAATAAATAAAAACAAAATCTTTAAAAAAATAAATAATAGGGATGCCCGGGTGGCTCAGATGGTTAAGCATACGCCTTTGGCTCAGGCCATGATCCCAGGTTCCTGGGATGGAGCCCCATGTCGGGATCCTGGCTCAGCAGGGAGTCTGCTTCTCCCTCTCCCTCTCCCCCTGCTCATGCTCTCTATAGCTCTGTCTCAAATGAATAAATTCAATAAATAAATAGAATCTTTTAAAAAAAGATTATCTCTTTAGCTTTATGTTTTCCCCATGTTCCTACATTTAGGCCTTCTTTATCTCCAAATTCAATGAGCAGCCACCTTTATTAATTTCAAGTTATTTTTGTATAATTTCATGTCTTAAAATATTTCAACAGTTGATATATCTAAAATCTGTTGTGATGTAAAAGATGAACTGAGGTCCCAAGTCTTATTTTTTCTAACTATTTAAATTATTCCTTATTGAACAGACTCTCCGATCTTCTTGATTTATGACATCACCTTTATCTTACATATACCAACAGATGGTTTTGGACAATCTGCTCTATTTCGTGTATTGGACTGTCACTTCATGGCTCACTACAAATTGTTTTGAATCCTGTATGTTGATGGTTTGTATCAATATCTGACAGAGTAAATTCCCCCAAAAAAACATTTCAAATGTATCCTTTTTATCCTTTTGCTAGGATTTGACTGAAATTACATTAAATCTACAAATGAATGTGGACAGAACTGGCATCCTTTTCCAATAATTTAGTTTTCCTATCCAAGAACAATGATTGCTTCTCCATTATCTGGAGTCAATTTTTATATCTCAATTTTTATAAAATTTTTGCAGCTTTCTTCACGTGGGTCCTGCTAGTACAATATGCTTTAAAACTATTTTTTTAATTTTTATATTTATATTTATATAATTATCTCTGAAAATGAGCAGGGAAAGGAAAACATTATAGATTATGGTGGCTTAAATTTGTTTAATTCTGTGCATGTAACTGGCATACTGTGCTTTCCCACCTTTTATGAGCAGAAATCATTTCTATGTAATAGAGATCAGGTAACAACTACAGAAATACACAAAGCAAGAGAAAAGTCACTTATGAGGCAAGAGTGTTGGGGTACCTGGCTGGCTCAGTCAGTGGAGTGTGCAATTCTTGATCTCGGTTCCTGGGATGGAGCCCTGCATCAGATTCCCTGCTCAGCAGGGATCTCGGGGTTGTGAGTTCAAGCCCCATGGTAGGTGCAGAGTTTACTTAAAAAATATAATCTTAAAAAAGAGAGAGAGAGAGAGGCAAAAGTGTTTTGCCCTGCTTCTAATGCTCAAATACATGTTTTTTTCTATCCCTAAATATGTCCTAATTTTTAGTAAAATGTTAATTTTGCTAAATTTTTAGTAAAATGTTATGTTTGCAGTAAGTTGTGGCAATATCAACTCAAATGTACCAGAAAACACAGCACAACTAAACTCTATCCGGAAGGCCTTCAGTGCACCACAGAATCACCAATAATCCATGCGAGGGAAGTTTTTCTTTAAAACTCAAAACTGAATCACAAAAACATTTTACACCTAATCCACCTAAAATCAGACATCTGGCTTATTAGAAATATGAGTCAGTTAAACTTTGGTTATCCTGACTCAGCCAAATAGCTCCCCCCGACATTAAAAAAAACCAAACAGTGCATTTAACTGAACCCTTTTTAATGTGGCTGAAGAAATAAACAGGGAGACAAAACTCGTGAATTCTACTTCTGGCTAACATACTCAAACTGACTATTTGCTGCAGAAAATAGTTACTACATTTTAAAACTTCGATTCTTCTAAAATGAACCTAACGTTTTTCATGCCTTTTCTTCCCCTCTCCACTTTTGAAAAACAAGTCTCTCCCTCCTTAGACCAAAATGAAAAAACAACTAGCTGAGTTCCTCAGCTAAGCTCCAAAACCACATTCCAAACTTAATAACAGAGAAGCTGAACACTTTACGGGCACAAAGGCTGCATTTTTAATGGACACAGTGAACGCCTGCCTTTGTAGCAGCCTGAATTATTTTCATTCTTTCATTAGTCTAGTGTATCTTGCATTAAAAAAAAATCCCAGGAATACTAATATTTTCATAAATCTCATGGCACTGAACTTGGAGAAGCTTCAAGTGCATCTCAAACCGTATTATGGGAATCACAAATGTTTTTCTTCACTTGAATAAATTAGTCCTCTAGTCTCTAGTCTCAAAGCCTTTTGCATAACTTAAAAACCTAAAGTCAACATTTCCAATTTTTCCAGTAGTGCTCAAAAGGCAAAATACTTGTGTTTTTTGAGAAAGTAAATCAACATTCTGGTATGCAAACATGGACAGTTAATGTTCTCCCAAAATATATTTACAACCAAAGACAATTTCCTATACCAGCTAGAAGTGAATTTCCAGATGTCTCTTTAAGTAGGGAGCCTATCAAAGTAAACCAAAAACAAAGCTTACAGCTAGGAGAAAGTGTTTTCACTAGCTATAGCCAAAACTGTGAGTACATGGATCACAAAACAGTCTAAAATTTCTTTTAGAAAGTTTGATTTCTTATCTTTAAATTTAAAAAAAAAAAGTATGAAGGATTTTACTTTAAGAGGGAAGAATAAAATGGAAAATGTTGAGATCACCTGATGACACCACAATCAGCTAACAGGTCTATGTACCAAAGGCCCTCCCTGTCATGAGCATGGTTCTAGGGATTAATAGAGTATGTACATTTAAGAAGGGACTGGATGATGGGCACCTGGGTGGCTCAGTGGGTTAAAGCCTCTGCCTTCAGCTCAGGTCATGATCTCAGGGTCCTGGGATCGAGCCCCACATCGGGCTCTCTGCTCAGCAGGGAGCCTGCTTCCTCCTCTCTCTCTGCCTGCCTCTCTGCCTACTTGTGATCTCTCTCTCTGTCAAATAAGTAAATAAAATCTTTAAAAAAAAAAAAAAAAAGAAGAAGGGACTGGATGGATTCAGATCAACAAACTAACTGAGTCATGTTTGCTCAGGTGAAAGCTAAAAAAAAGCACTCCTCAGTATTCCTGGGATAGTAATGCAATATCACCCAGCTGCCTCGGCACATGTTTAGGTGTGCTCTACCCATCCACAGCATTTAATTGGGGATAAAAAGAAAGGGCTAAAAGCTACTCCGACATCAATTTAGTAGCCAGAGCAATCTGGCCAAAAATGCATCTGCCCAGGCAGTGGGGATTGGTTAACTTACAGCAGGTGAACACAGTATTCAGACCATGCACTGAGCTATTATTCACTGAGAGCTCAGACCTGCTTTGAGTTCAGTTCTCTTTACTATGTCAAACATCCATTTTTCCCTTCCTTATCTGTACTTCAACTGCCACTAGTTTTGGCCTCTGGCATTGTGAAATGCGATACCGTGGGACATTTCATTTTCAAGGGATAGGAAATCAGTAAGACTTCTAATTCAAGGTTGTGAAAAACTGCCCAAACACATCTTGATGCCTGTTTGAAAATTCAGTGGCTCCTCAAAGACCTATATTACAAAGCTGCATCCCACATTCACCAAATGGGTCTTGAGTACCCACTACGCACTAGGCACTGTTAGGTGCTACAGTGAATCCAACAGCCATCAGCCACCCAGCCAGGTGGAGCGCACAAATAATGGGGGAAACAGGCAATAATTCATAATGACAGTAAAAAGCAATTATAATTATGGTTGCTACATTTATCCTGACATTACCTGAGAAAGGGCAAAGAAAGATATTTGGGAGGTAAGAGACATAAATTCACTAGAATGAGGTAAAAATTCCAGTCATTATTACAACATAGCCTTGAGTAAAAATGTAAGTGAACAATGACTAAACCTGCACTTCTTTTGGAACAATATTGACTCCAGTCAGCTTCCTGTTATAGCATCTCAAATGGCTTTCCAGTTTACGAATTACCAGTTCGCCAACCACTACCGCTATCATGCTCAAAGTTGAGTCAACATCAAATCATTAGCCCCTACTCCCTCCAGAACCTGTAATTAAAGAGCTGGACAGAGATACACGACTCAGCTGCCTCCAAGAAAAGTTAAAATAAAATTAAAACAACATGCTGACATGACACATGGTCTCCGTTTAAGCCAACGCAGACTATTTCTTTTTTGCTTTATTACAAGTAAAGAAGCTTCCTTTAGCAATTATCTAGGAGTATCACTACTATGCGGGCATTGTGCTCACTAAAGATAGAGACAAATGACAGTCCCAGACCCTAAGCTGCTTACAGTCTAGTGTGGGAGGCGGAAGAGTCGGCAGAGAAGTAGCTCCTGATTGAAACTTGCTGGGACAGAGGTTTGTGCTGGACCCACAGGCTGTAACAGAGGGCTGGGGGTGGGCTTTAGCCTCCAAAGGGAGCAGTACTGGTTGGGGGTGGGCAGGGATGCTGAGTGGGGAAGATGAGCAAGCGCCAGACTGCAGGCTATCTAGAACATCACCGTGAATTCTGCAGATGTCTGAATTTGAGTATTTAAAATTTTTAAAGAGATCACTTGAGAGGTAGAAGTCCAGCACTATCCTAACCTTGTTCGCTTGCTTGAATCAGGGGTGTCACCCTACTAGTGCCTGGACTCTGTTCCCCATGGCCTCTGCTCCATGCTACAAAGCAGGGGAAGGAAGAATAATAGAGAGACCCACCAATAACAAAAAAAAAAATTGTATTTGGGGGGGAATCTTTACTTCTAAGATGCCCATCTCTGTCCTGCAGGCAGCCACAAGGCCAGACATGAACTCACCTGGAAGGAGGTGCTAGAGGGTGTTGGGGAGGGAATGGTGAGGCTCTGCCTCTGGTTCTGGCAACTGGGCTCCCGAGGAGCCTTTGAAGTCTAGATCACATAAACTACAGGAGGAATGTCTTCCTGAAATAAGGATGGTATTTTTTCCCAAGATTTTATTTGTTTATTTGACAGAGAGAGACAGCACAAGCAAGGGAAGTGGCAGGCAGAGGGAGAGGGAGAAGCAGGCTCTCACCAAGCAGGGAGCCCAATGCAGAGCTCCACCCCAGGACCCTGGGATCATATCATGACCTGAGCCTAAGGCAGACGCTTAACCCACTGAGCCACCCAGGTGCCCCCCAAAAGAATTATATTTAAAGATTAATCTGCTTTGGGCTACAAGGGGAAGAAATGTGCAAAATAGGCCAGTTAAAAGGGTAAGAAGTCATGCTTACAAACATTAACAATCAGAAACCCTCAATTTGAAAAAGTCATGATCTTAAGTAAAAATGGTCAAACATTTCAGAAATATTTTAGAGAATTTTACTTTCACCATAGCAAGTCGCTAACAGATATGAAAACAAAACTACGCCCTGACCCAACAATGTACAGACAATTGCTAACAGAAACCCTTCTTCTAATGACTCAAGAAGGTTGCTCTAACTCCTGAAATTTAGTCAGTTAAAAATCAGCTGTCATTTCTGCACCTGTAAAAATATAAATGCTTGATTTATCTATTTTTTCATAATCTTATTTCTTTTCTGCCTGATTCCTAAAAGATTCTGAATTACTAGAAAGTAGATATTAGACTTTATTAAAAAAAAAAAAAAGAATTGAGGCTGATTTAAAAGGACAGGATTACTGTTGAGGTGGGGGTGGGGGACACTAAGAATGACTTGGCTGAGGTTCACATCTACAAAAGGGGAGAACAAAAGCACTAGCTGAATAATGTGAGTCCCCACAAAATTCACATGAGCTACAAAGCGAAAGGTAGCTGAAAGCTACTTTTTATTTTGTGATGTAGACAAAACTTCCACTGCCTCACAATGAAGGGGATTTATAATTCATTAAAGATTATATACTTAAATCGGTTCTAAGCTCTTCCTTCTGAACATCTCTGTTTGTCTTAATGAGAATTATGGGAAAGCTGTTGGGGATTCAGGCCCCTGGATAACTCCAGCATTTGTTCAGGATTTTCTGATGCGACTCAGAAAGGTGGGGAGCCAAGGAAAGGAAGGAACATAGGTGGCAGAAACCTAGGACAGCAGATACATTTCTGATATTTATACAACTACAGTTTTCAAAGTACCCCCCTCCCCACCCTGCCCCGAAAGCCCTTATTTAACATATAAGAAACTTCAGCTAGATTTAGAAATTAGCTTCTAAATGTGTTAAACTGAGTTCCCTCAAAGACTCTGCCTTGCTTTCTCAAGCTCAAAAACCTCCTGCTTTCTTTCTCATTAAAAAGAAACGTGTGGGATATACTGTACAAATGAGGTAGCCTGATCATGCTATCAGCCTGAGTTGTGAGGGGTCAGACCACTAGCAACTCCTTAAGCCAACTCTGCTCATGGTTCCCTCCAGGTCAGTTCCTAAAAAGATTTCTTCGTGTCTGCTATCACAGGCATCCAAGTTGTAGAATGTCCCAGCATAATGACTGCTTCAAATTTTTCAAAACAAGAAAGTGTAAATACTTGTGTTAAACTGACTTAGTGCTTTGGAATTAACTGACTCAGTCTGTTACTTACTTCCTTTACTGAAATTGCTCCGAAGTGAACATGGTCAGACATTCACTCCACTTCTGCCATTGACTTTGAAGATGAACTTCTCCAATATTTCAACCATACCAACTAAATCTATTAGATAACTAAGTGAAATATTATTTCACAATTCAATCTCAATTACTGGGGGACTGAAAGTGGGTTTGCAGGGCCAAGACCCGGAGAAATGATTTTCTGAATTATCCTAGCTATGCCCTAGTGCTTATAATGGAGTATGGTATGCTGAGTGAAATGTAATTCATTCTTGCCAGCAATTTTCAGTAAGTACTTAATTATGCTAACATCTGTTCTAGGAAAGCCAAATTTTTAAACACAGCAGAACATTCCTCTGCACTAAACTAATGCCACCAGAACACACACACACACACACACACAGCAGCACTGAATGCAAAATACTTTGTACTGTACACACACAAGTCAAGCACTCATTTAAAAATAGTTCCCTACACTGGGCACCTGGGTGGCTCAGTCACTTAAGCGTCTGCCTTAGACTTGGGTTGTGATCCCCGCTTCAGGGATGGGCTCCTGCTCAGTAGGGAGCCTGCTTCTTCCTCTCCTTCCGCCTCTGCCCCTTCCCCCCATACTTATACTCACTCTCTCTCTGTCTCTCACTCTCAAATAAATACAAATAGTATATATACTATTATATATGTACTGTATATATACAGTATGTATAAATAGTAAAATAAATAAAACTACTTCCCTACAACACAGATTCATGGATAAATGAAACAGACATGTTGATGGCCAAGTTTCAGAAATTGTAGCAAACACTTGTGCCATTCATTCTGATAAAAACTATTGAAAAATATTATATGTTTACAGCTTAGGTTGATGAGAGTTTTAAGTGCTTGGCCTGCAACCTCAATTGTTCTGGAGCCAAAGATGTAACAGCTTTGAAGAATAGAAGAATTACTCTATATTTGTCAGAATCTACACGGCAAGAAAGCAGCACCACTTGGCTTCCATTACTTGCCTGGCTTGGATCCCATGGAAAAGAGGAGTGTTGGAACCAAGAGGAAAAAAATTAGAGTGCTTTGGGACACACAGCCAAATTCTTACATAGTATCTGAAATGCTGCGGTAAACATGAAATTACTTGAGGCTCAAGATCAGTGCTAGTTTTTGTGTTTTTTGGGTTTCTTTTGAATCTTTTTGAGAAAATAATAAAATGCACGTAAAGGGCGCTGCACAGAAGGGCACATAAAATCTACTGACCTTGAGATGGGCTATTTGGGGGAAAAAACCCAAATCCTGAATTCAGATTAAAAAACTGAACCTCGCTTTTAACATTCAGCAGCAAAGAGAGACTAAATCAGGAAGTTCAACCTTAAGTACATTAAATTACTAATTCTATCCTCTATCTGAAAATGCCTGTAACTAGTGTTTCTTCATCACTCCAGAAACACTCAAAACAGTAAAAATTAAATACACATGAAGGAAACATAAAAGATCTCCAAAGAGAAACCAAATGGCTCATCTGTTGACGTTACTGCTCACTGCTCGGCAAACCAGTCATCTGGGCTGAAATTTTGAGTTTGTGCCAGTGCTTCAAAATCAGCCACCTTTTAGCCAAAAGGCTGTGGAATGTAGCCAAGACCACCTATGGAAAGTGAATTATAGCATCTTATAATTTACTACCTCGACTGTGATCTCATAAACCCAGCATGGAGGGTGAACCAGCTCTTGTGTGGGAAATCTCTCAGAGCTCGGGAGGGGGGGGGGGCTCCCAAAGCCACTCTGGCAGAGCCGTTGGGGGGGACAAAAAGGTGGGCAACAGGTCCTACTTCATGAGCAAGTTTGCCACCAGCACACTTCTGTTTTAGTTTTAGGATTAGGAAAGCCCCAATAAACACTGTAGGAGAAGAAATTGCTTTGTTCCGAAGTATCTGTTACACTCTATAAAATTTCACCCATTCTGCTACCTTTATCAATAAAATAAAAACAAATACTAACTAATACATGGATTGCACATTACATTTTATCAAGCACGTTCATGTATTTGGATCATCTAATCCTCACAGTAAACAGATCAGTCATGATAATGACCCCCCATTGCACATAAGAAGATTGATGTGTTTCATTCCACCAGTAAGTGGTGGTAAAGCTCGGACTAAAACCATCATCTGACTTCAAATCTAGTGCTCCTTCCAGTATACCACACTGCCTCTCAACTACTTGTTTTTTATTAGCTCACCCTATTTAACAGCTCTCTCGAATTACCTGAGAGGTAAGGTGTAGGGCAAAGAGATGGATGAGAAAGACTGAATGGGGCCACCCAGCACTTGCTGAAGCTCCACAGACAAGACGCTAGCCAGTGCTGGACTGGGCACCACACAAAGGGAACCATCTGGATAGCTTACCTGGGAGACTCAGCTGGTGACAGAGTGTCTCAGCAGTGTTCCTTAAAGGGATGGTGAAATAACAAGCTGCCAAAAATGCACTGAACTCACTTGAAACTAATGGCTACTCTCCCATAATTCACTGGGGTTCAAATTCTGGACTGGAATATCATCCTAGGAAAAACCCAACTCAGGAACACATGCGAGAGCTGCCATGGATGAGTCTTGCCACATTTTAAAGGCAAAATAAGGGCCAAGGATACAAGCTAGACATTGGCTAACTTCACAAAAAGCTAACACAGAATTTACCGACAATTCTGGTAAGCAAACAATGGCACAATCGGACTCAGGGATGGGCAAGTTCCCATCCATGGAAACATTCAGGAAGTACCCAAACAGATAAAAGCCTGAACTAAATAAGGTTTTCTCAGTGACACCAAAATGATAAAGTCACCTATGTACACATGTGAGATATTAGAGAATGGAGACTATAAGACCCAATAAAAAGCTTTATGCAATTTACTCATTTATTCTTCTCTATTCTGACTCATTTCAGAGAAACAGACAAAGCAATTAAAGGAACAGAATATGGGGCATTCCAAAGGGTCAAAACTTCAGTGCTGGAGGGTACAAGCTGAGGCTAAGGTCAAGCAAGACTTGTTAACGCTTTATCTGGAATTTCACAAACGCTAGGAATAATCATATTCCCTTCCCTGAATATTTGAAGAAAAGTTCTAAGACCTCAGAACTTCTGAATTCCCTAGAATTAGAGGCAGAGAGGTAGATTTAAAGGGCAAACTGCAATTTTAATGGTCACACTCTTAGGAATTGTTGGTTTAAAAAAAAACACTAAAATAACAAAATAAGTAAAATCACTATGTAGCTGTTAAATATTTTAGTATTTTCTTTTTTTTTTTTTTTTTTAAGATTTTATTTATTTGACAGAGAGAAACACAGCCAGAGAGGGAACACAAGCAGGGGGAGTGAAGCAGGCTTCCTGCCGAGGAGGCAGCCTGATGTGGGGCTCGATCCCGGGTCTCCAGGATCATGACCTGAGCCGAAGGCAGTCGCTTAACCAACTGAGCCACCCAGGCGCCCCAAATATTTTAGTATTTTCATCAGTTCTAGGTTCCAGCTCAAGTGCCACCTCCTTCATTGAATTTGTTAAATGCCTACAATGTGACAGCATCTGAGGCCTTCGCCAATTTCCCTTCAGTGGCAAATGATCCTTACTTACTCTGATGCCAAGATCACCTGGCCTACGTCTTTACTATAGCATTTCACTTTATTTGCAAGCATAGCTCTGAACCCTACAGAATTATAAGCTCTTGAGAGGAAGGACTACATCTTATTCTTCCTTATGGCACCAAGCATAGAGATTTGAATATGTATGCACATCCTCCAAACCTGAATTAAAGAGTCTTCATGTCCTAATAAACACATTAACACATTAACATTATATTATGCTGATTTAGGGGTACCTGACTGGTTCCTCCAGAACTCTGTCAACCTATATATAAAATAAATACTGAATTTTAAAGATCAAAATGAACTTTTCCTGCTGATGTATTCAGCATGACGAAAGGTATCCCTATAATATAAACTATGGGAAGGTGGGTCCAATCCAATTATGATGAAATCATTTAAGGCATAAAAAAGCAAAACTCCATTCCAGCTTCCAAACAATGGCCCATCTACTCACAGTATAATACAACACAAAGACATTCCAATACAATGAAATAATTTGGAGCATGTCCAACTGCTATTTTTCAGGATGATAGAAATAAGCTCACTAGAGTTGAGTCTATTATTCAGGAGAAATGGAAGTCATGGCACACGCTGCCCTTCGCCAAAAGACCATCGACAAAATTTGCTAATGAGACATCAATTCCTAACATTCAAATTTTATTTAAACTGTTGGATTCTTAATAAACTTCAAAGTGTACCAAGATTACCCTTTACATATTCCATAGGAAAAAAATGATGATTACAGTGCAGCAAGGGAATTGCTTTTATGGGAAGGGTTCTTTATGTTACTGTAAAAACAAAAGATTCTACAAAATCAGAATGAGAAAAAACTAAAAACACAAACTATAGAGGCAAGAAATCTTGGGATTCAAATCCCGGTTCTGTTACTAGCAATTCAGTCAGGGAATTTACATAGCTTTGCAGGATGCCAGTCTCCCTTTGTAAAAGTTCACTAAGAGTTCCCACCTCATAGGTTTCTTGTAAAGACAAAATAATTAATAGAAAGAGCCTCTTACAGCACCTTGCACATAGTGAGGCCTTAAATGTTAATTTGATTGTATCAATGCTGCCAACAGATGGAGAAGAATCATCTGCGGAGATGGCAACATACTCCTTATTCTCTATGCTGTCATCTTCCCCTGACAGATGTGTTATAACCAACATTTAGAGAACAAGGTCGGGACCTTGGGACCTCAGGTCATTAATGACAGAGGTTCTCCTTGTCTCTTAGTGAATAGCCCCAACAAGCAGATATGATTCTAGAAGAACTTTAACTTGAATGTTTAAGACATCATTCCTTGAGAAATACCCCAAGGATATCCTAAGCCGCCATTTGAGGGAACACAGAATTAGCCTGTAGTTTTCTCCTCAATGGAATGGGAGTAAAACACCTTTTCTCCACAATTATTTTCACAAATGATAAAATAATTATAGCCAAAAGTATTGACATGGGTCTTCTGTACTCCTTCCCCTCCTTCCAAGGGATACAAAGAATAGTTTTTGCCTGTTCTGTTGAGTGCCCTCACCTGCCCTCCCTCCACTCACCCCCATGAAAGTTCAGCTGTTGCTAGATGGACTCTCTGGGTTTTCATGATACACAATCAAGACAAAGAGGCCAGTAGAGAAGACAGGCTTAGGGACGGGGAGCAGTTTTGAGAGGAGGTCTGTGAGAGATTTTGAGAGTCTAGAAGCATCAAATGGAGGGGAAAAGAAAGGAGGATTTCTAGAACTATTTCTACAGATTTTATGTCTTCTTCAACATATTTTGGCAGTATATATATAGAAAACTGAAAGAAATTATTTTAAATTCAGTTTTGGTTGATCACCCATTTCTGTGGCAGAATCACATCTTTAAGACTGAACCAATTAGCTCAGTCATGTCTTTAGTAGGGACTATATAAAAAAATAAGATAAGAGGGACAAAAACCTCATATAAACCTTTGGCAGGATTTATTTAGTTAGCACATGACACTGGGAAGTTGGAAAGGACTGACATCTTAGAAAGGCATATTAGGATTATGGGGCTAGACTATATGAGGTTAGAGGTACATCTACACCCAGTCATCATCTTATTTCAATATTTTGTCTAAAGTCTGGGCTCCTCACCATCAGAGAGCTACACCTGCCAATTCCTTCTTAGTATTCCTGGATGGCCTGCCAGTCCTTCTATCCCAGGGTTTCTCAACCTAGGCTCTACTGACATTTGGGGCTGGATAACTGTTTGGGGGTCATCGTGTACAAGGTAGGATGCTAGTTACCAGTCCTACTAGTTGTTAATAGCATCTTTCCTCTCCCAGCAAGTTGTGAAAATCCAAAACATCTCCAGGTATTGCCAAATATTCCCTTGTGGGTAAAATAACTCCTGGTTAAGAAACCCTGTTTTAGCGCAACCATCCAGGCTTAGAACAAATACTTATATCCTACAAGCCATTCTGTGACACTCCCTTCTCAGAGTTTACAACTATAGGGATTCCAGGTTCTCAACAATCTGTAACCATAGAGTTGCCTACACATGCAGGGCTGCCTGCATCAGGCTGTCATCGACAAATTATAAATGATTATAACAGCTACCATTTGTTGGAAATTTCTTATGTGCCAGGCATTGGGCTAGGGGATTTAACTTGATTTTCATTCTTATACAGAAGTGGTAGATATTGTCTCCAACTTAGAGAGGAGTAAAATGAGGCTCTGAAACGTAAATAACTCATCCGAGGTCATAGCCAGTAAGTGGTTGAACTGGGGTTTGAACCTAAATTCATCTGAGCCTACAGTCTCTCTTTGACTCATGCCACACTATGTCTCCTAATGAGAAAAACCAAAGCAGAGAGATACTTGGGAAATGCATTTGGTTTAAGTTACAGGAGTTAAAATGGTGAGGCCAAAGCACAGACTGTTAAAGAACTTGCGGTTCTCTGCAGTAAGTTGACCACCAGCAATATAAATGCTTTTGTCCTAAGGAAGTTCCCGTGTTGATTTTTAAATTATGGATTTTCTACTGCAAACAGGAAAATGGTGGTTTCCTCTAAGTAGAAACAACAGGCAGTAGCTAGTTGCCATAGTAGCAGAGATAAACTTAATCTTGACTAGGAATACAATCGCCAGAGAGGGACAGCAAGTATGGTAAGGAGTCAAAACCAGACAAAGAGTGTTTTTCACCTGGAAAATAGAAAGTCAACACTTACTCACTTATTTGAAAGGCCACCATCTAATAGAAGGGAAGCATATGTTCTAGATTATTTCAAAAGGAAAATCCAGAATTCGTTAAGTGGAAAGTATGATGCGATAATGGAAGCCAGTTTTCCACTAAAAGATAAGAAAGAACATTTAACCATCATAGTGCTTCAATGGGACTGAAAAAATTAAACAACCAGTCTAGAGAACAACTAGCTCATCACTGGAATGGGAAGGTGATGGCAGGGAGGTCATCCCTGTGGGGAGACCATCCCTGGAAGGAGACCATCCCTATGGGGAGACCCCAGGGTGGGCGAGGTCAGACTAGATAAATTCTCTGGCGCCTTACAAAACAAGAATCTGCTTCTCTGAAGAACTGGGAAATAGTCTATTTCCATTAAAAACAGACAAATGGTGGGTAGGGGCGGTGGGGGTTCCCACTGGCCAGAAGCGCCAATCCCCAGGGCATTCCGCCAGTCATGCCTGGGAAGAAAATACTTAGGTGAGACAAGATACAAGAGGGAAGACTCTGTGGGGGATTTTTTCTTCTGCTCTAACAGATGACCAAGAGATAGGGCACTAGGGTTAAGAAAGAAAGAAGACCGAAAGTCAGGCCACTCTTTCTTCTGTCTTGCAACCCTAAAACACTATGATGCCTCTTTCTTGGAATTTACCGCCATCTCTCGCTATTTTGGCTTCAAAAGTTCATTAAAAGAAAATAGGCGGGGCGCCTGGGTGGCTCAGTTAGTTAAGTGACTGCCTTCAGCTCAGGTCATGATCCTGGAGACTCGGGATCGAGTCCCACATAGGGCTCCCCGCTCGGCGGGAAGCCTGCTTCTCCCTCTCTCACTCCCCCTGCTTGTGTTCCCTCTCTGACTGTGTTTCTCTCTGTCAAATAAATAAAATCTTAAAAAAAGAAAAAAAAAGAAAAAAGAAAAGAGGCAAACACAGCGAGGGGATAGCTAGAGTAATAGTTGATTAGCTCTCTTGTAAACACTAATATTGTCTTTGGTTTCATGATCCTTGATTCACCTTCAACCAAGAATTTGTTATAGAACATCTCACCCCTAAAGTCAGGGAATGGAGAGGACAGGGCTAACCTCAAACTTTCCTATTAGAAAACCAACCACATTGTAAATTTGCAGGACTTGTCTTGGAAAATTAAATTATTACAAAGTCAACCTCTGCTAAGGCACCCAACTTCCCTTATAAAAGGGAGGTGCTGAAAGCATAACAGGTTTTCAAAAAAAATTATACTGATTCATCATTCCATATTAAATATGAATAATACATAAGAGAATTTTCCCTATCTCTTCATCTCCAGGGCACTCAAAGCATTTACAGTCTCATTATTTTACACAATGCTGGTTAAATGGGTACCAAAGATTACTATCCTCCTTTGATTTCTAAGAAAGCAACTATAGAAAGATTAAATAAGTAAGCTGCCCAAGATTGCTCAGTAATTGAGATGCTTGGAGTTTTCTATTCAGTGCTTATTTTAGGAACTTAGTACTGAAAAGTGACTAAATCTTGTAAGCTCACCTGAACCCCTAAGTCTTACCCATCTCTTGCCCACTTCCCACACACAGCTGAAATTTTCATCATCTCAGTACAAAGCCACCGTGCAGATCTCGGACCAGTGTATCCTACCAGACCAGTGCCACCACCACCGAAACACCTGACTTGGTTTTCCAATCAGAACTGACCCTCTCCTTTATCAAGTGAAGTTGATTTTGCCTGCCGGTGTCCAGGAAATTTTTAACTCCTCAATTAGCTATTAACAATTGGTCTAACTCAGACGAGACGGAGGACAAAATAATAGTGGCTGAAAAAAATGCCTCCACCATTCTGATTACAAAGGGGGCATGATTAACGAAGTTTCCTTTGTGTCTAAGCTCCATTCTGAAAGCCAGAGAAAGAGCTTTCCACTCCCTTTGTTGACTGCTGAGTCTTTTCCTACTTGTCTCATCACCCACACAATCTGTTCATAGCCCAGAGAGACAATCCAGCCAGTCTGTGGAGAGTCCCTAAAACATTCATGTCGTGAAAGCACACAGGATGAACAGGACCTCTTCTCAACAAAGGATGATGGGACATTCAGCGAAAGAGTTCACAAAGGAAAATACCAACCGAAGGCCCTGGGCTGAATGGATTTGCCCACAATGTCGAACATAATGCCTGTCCTTATGGGTGTTTGTAAACCTTCTGGTCAATTTACAACCACCTCCAGGTTTTATCCCCCAAAGGCCACTGCTTTTAGAATAAAGGGCTTTTAAAAATATATACACAATTAACAAGTTAAGGAAGTCCAAATCACTGCTTTAAGATCCTCCTGTCTCTAAGACCTTTAAACATAAAAACAAAAGTGAGATAAAGATTCTCGTTACCAACTCAACCAACTCAGCAGTTGCGATAATGCATATAAAACTTAGCTTACTGTCAGGCACACAATAAATGTTCAATTAATATTACCTAACATTTTATAATGTGCTGCTTTGTTTTCTTAATAATATTCTTGAATACGTCCTGCCTATCTACTCAGCTAAAACAGTGCCACTTTGTCTTTGGTGTATTACAAAAGATAAGCGCCATCTACACCATCATCTCCATCTTCTTATACAACATTATCATAGATCCTGTCGCTCTGTGTAAGTTATGGATGGGATACTAAAAGCACACCTAGTCTCATAGCTGGCAAATGGTCAGTTCCCAAATTAGTTCATTTCATATCCAGTTCTTGCTTTCCCCAACACCACAGATGAGCAGATGATCAGGTCTTGTGCCTCTTTATAGTCCTCAGAGTTCAGTAAAGTACTAAAATATACCTTAATCACCATCAAAACAAATTTACTAAGGACTTTCTAATACAAAGAAAAGAAATGGGTGGAAAGGTCAACATATTGGACTTTGAGAGACATGCCTCTGTTTTTATTTGCCAAGGAAAAGCATTACCAGGTCCACTTGGCAAATAATAAAAGCAAGAAGCAGCATGGGGACTGAAAGATACATCTAGGGAGGCAAAGGAGCCTAGAGTCAGATCTCTTGATATTCTGCTCATGGCTTTTTCTATTAAGCTCATTTTTATTTCAGTGCCTTAAATGAGATGAGTCTTGGCATGGGTTATGTACATTAAGTTGTTCTTCAAAAGACCACCCCATGCTTTAAAGGCCCAGGTCAAACTCTCTAGTTCTTCAAAAAAAAACAAAAACAAAAACAAAAAAAACCTTTTTATCTGATCTAAAAAATGCTTAGAACACACTCTCTCTCACCCAACATTGACCTTAATGACAAACTGTCTAATGTTATTGATCCTGTCTCTCCAATCAAATTTAAGTTGGTCGAAGGCAAGAGCCACGTGGGCACTTCCATCTGTAGCCCATCACTAACTCAGCTCAGGGATTATAGTAACATGGGCTGTCTCTTTCTTTGTTCTGCTTCACAGACTTTAGGATGTCCTAAAGAAACCTCAAGTCATTGTAACATCTACTCAAGTTTCCCAACCATCCCCAGAAATGCTGCTCTGCTTAGGAAGTCATTAAAACTTCTCCTCTGCCTTCAAGAACCTCATTTTAGCTGCTGGGACATCCTGTTGCCATCCATTGCACACAGACATCCAGCTCAGCAGGAGTATGTGTTGCAATGAGCTTCACTTCAAAGCCAGCAGTCGGCCAAGCTCCAGGAATTGTCACTAATGATCTTCACCAGCTACTTGATGCTCCAACAGTGGTATAAAACACACACACACATCATTTCAACCACTACCGCTGGCTGGATAAGCTATGCCTCACAGACGTTGGGTCCATACCTGATTTTACCTTTTATTGTTACAGAAGACTTATTCCATGAAACCTGAGCAAACTCTCCAGATACAACTTCTACAATGGTCTCCATAAATCTATTCGTAAACAAAGACGCAGTAAGCAAATCAGTCTGGAATCTTTTGGTTGCAAAGGAAATGGAAATCTTGCTCAAAGTTGCTTCAGCAACAATCAAATGAATCAATCAACTAACAAGCTGAAGCTGAAAAATGTCCAGGGACAGAGGAGTCCTTAGGTAGAAGTTGTTTTGAGAAATCCCATTATATGAACAGATCTCACTTCTCTATAGTCACTGAATTCTACCTCATATGTTATTAACTTCACTCTCAGGCTTCATTAGAGGGACTCCAACAGTTCTAGGTTATATTTTCTGGGTTCAAGTTCAGCAAGAAAAAGAAAAGACATCTCTTTCTGGTGGCCTCCAACAAGCCTCAGAATTCACAGCAAGTAGGCTAACTTGAACCATGTGTTCACTGTGGCCTGGCTACGTGCCTATCACTGCAGATAGAGGTGAAGACTCTCTCCAACCACACAGGGAAACTTAGGGTCCTGCTATCCGTAGAATTAGGCTGAACCATCCTCCCCAATAAGTCTTCTCTTTCCCTAATCTCTAAGGAGTTATAGTACAGACACGGAAATAAAGGAAGGAAATAACCAAGCAAGTCACAAAAGAATATAAACAGTCAGAAAGCAAAGGAAAATAGACTTATCCTCACTAGTAATCAAAGACATATAAGTTAACAGAAGATATTCTTGGCACAGTAGAAAACTTTTAAAAATAAAAACAATGCCCAGGACTGACCAAGATGCCAGTGGGTTTTATGGTGGTTATTAATAATCTGAAAGACATGTTGGCAGTCTCAATCAAAATCTTTAAAAATGAGCATGTCTTTTTTTCTTATTTTTATTCATTTATTTTAGAGAGACAAGAGTGCATGTACCTGCAAGCGGGGGGGGGGGGGAGCGAGAAAGAGAGAGAAGCAGACTTCCCACTGAGCACGCAACCAACCACACAGGGCTCCATCTCACAATACTGAGATCATGACCAGGCTGAAATCAAGAGTTGGACACTTAGTCAGCTGAGCCACCTAGGGGCCCTGTGAACATGCCTTTTGACCTAAGATAAATTCACAGAATGAAGTTTCTAAGGAAATAATTAAGCGTATCAACAAGAATTTAATACAAGGAAGGTTTCCCCAGTGTTGCTAAAATATAGCCCCCAGAATGTTCAGCCACAGCAAACTGGGTAACTTCATTATGGTACATCCATTTCTATGGGATATCATACCACATCAAAAATGGCCTTTCGATGACTATACTGGCATGACATAAATAACAGAGGAAGGAACACTGAAGTGTTAATGCAATGAGTGACCACACTAAAACCCCATTCACTGGCTAAACATAGTAAGTCGGTTTCACTCTTATCTAGGCACTCCCTAGCTCCTTTTTAAGATTTACCACAGGGTTTTAAAGACCAGATTCTGCTGAGGAAAAGATCAAAACATTTGGAAATTCTCAGGAGGCTGAAATTTGTGGATCCTTCAAAGAGATATTCCTTACATACTCAACAATTGTTTATGGGACTATCTGAGTGTTACACCAGGGGGAGGTGAAGGAAATGGACCAGTGATGGCATTGACTTTTCCTGAAGACAGCTCAAAAGTAATGTTTGGCTAACATACAGTGACTACAGTGACTTCTATGACAAATCATTTTCTGTACTGAAAAACCCAGCTTATCCCCCAGTCTTCATTGTATCATATATCAATTAAACTTCAAATTCCCAGAGTAATTCCACCACAAACAAAGTTCACCAAGTCAAACTTTCACAAACAAAACTCACCACAAACCCAGCTATTCTCTCTTTCAGTTTCCGTAATGTGAGTATCTTTGGTGAAACTGAAACCCTCTATCTTAGAGTGTTACTGGTAAGGCCAAATGAGACGATTTCTAGAAAGTGCTTTGAAGAAGGATAAAAGCACTGTAGAAATGTGAGGTAGTGAGAGTACGAATTCATCACCCAAATTTAACATACACTCAACAAAGCTCCTAGAGTCCACGTCAAGCCTCTGGCTCTACTACCATCTGTACGTTCTTTTCCCATAGTCATTTCTAAAAGTCAGATGTTGGTCTGCAAAACTTCCAGCAACAAAAGGACAAGGCCATCTTTACTTTCAAATTGGCCGGGATGATGATGAAAATATGGTGTTTCTAGCTGTTGAAACTGAGGTAATAAAATAATGGAGGGAAATGCCAAAGATAATCAAAAAGCAGACGGTCATGCCTGGTACAGACCAGAGCCTGAAATGGAAAAGGACAGCAGTACAAACAAGTAGACAGGTTAATGGTTTTCATATTATCTCAGTCAAGCCATGGCAATTAAAAATCTTAAAAGATAGAAGCTTCTGAGAGTTCTTTTAGAATCAGTACACAGTACTAGTATGAGCAATATTTTATAGAACTCCAAATAGCTTCCCAAGGGAAATCACTGCTTTAAAGAACAAAAACAAAAACAAACAAAAACCAGTTGTTTCTTGGTAGTGCTGTACCTCTATATTACAGACTTATATGGTGTTTCTTCTACAGTCTCTCCTATTTTGAAGAATGGTAAAAGTTTAAATAAAGCATGGATGGGTCAATAATAAGTACACTGAAGTTCTTAAATTCCCTTCTTTTTAAACCTCTACCCCAATTACATCCCTCCCTTGAGGATATTTACAATCCTCGAGGACACATGCTCTGTACCTTCTTGGTTCAAGGAAAACACACCTACAGCATTTCAAATTAACTACTGACCCTTACTCTCACACTATAAACAAACCCTTTTCAAAATCTCAATTGCATTGTGTCCACATTGATTAAAGCTTGAAGCCCGGTGACCTCATGTGGTGTTAACTTCTCCCATGCACCAACAGCATTCTGCCTTTCTACTCAATTACCCCCTTTGGTGCCAGAGGATCGCTACCCAATGAACATACACAATGGACTTCTGCTTCATTACACTAATCAACAGCAGGATAGAAATAAGCAGAAGAGGAATAAACAAGCTAATTTATCATGAGGACAGAGCAAGCTTTCACCAGTCTCGCCATGGAAAACTTCAGTGGTTAACGGGAATATCAATGGTCTGGGGGTGATGTTTATGATCCTACAGATTATAGACAGAGCCACAACAGAACCTCCGTGATTCAAGAATCCTGCAGAATAGCAGGTGTGGACAACATGCACACAAAGCCCATCCATGCCTTCAAACTCTGGGGTCCTATGTAAAACCCACTTCCTAATTATTTTGAGAAGTACAACCCAGGGCTTTGGATAATGTGGACCGACACCCTGGTAATTTGCCCCAAGTGTTCGACCTAACTGTGGGGCCTCTCTTATTCATCTTTGACGAGGTGGTCAGGAGGGACCCAGCCTCTTTGTGAGAAGGATCTGGATGCCCGCCCCCCCATCTTCATTAGGCACGGCAAGGGCACAGTGGCTGATTGAATTAACAACTTCGGAGGGCTTCCGTCCCAGTTCCCAGACATTAGCACCATCATCCAGAACAAATTAAAAGTCTCACAGCAATTAAGCAGATTTTGAAAATGAATTTCCCATGGTTCAATGGTTCAACAAGCAATCTTGAGTTAAGTATTTGAGGAAAGTTTAGAAGGAGGAGAGGAGGAGCTGACTGCTGAATTTCCAAAGTAAACATTCAATTGGTGAAGGCATCAACAATAAACTTGCCAGCCTCTGCTAACTAGGCTTTTCCACTTTTTTATTTGAAATTGGAAGTATTCAGTCACAAAGAGAAAGAATAAAAAATTAACATGGATTTGTATTAAAATGGTGGATTTGGGGAGGATTTTTTTCTTTGTTTTTAATGCCTTTTTTTAAAAGATTTTATTTATTTATTTGACACAGAGAGAGATCACAAGTAGGCAGAGAGGCAGGCAGAGAGAGAGAGGAGGAAGCAGGTTCCCCGCTGAGCAGAGAGCCCGATGTGGGCCTCAATCCCAGGACCCTGAGATCATGACCTGAGCCAAAGGCAGAGGCTTTAACCCACTGAGCCACCCAGGCGCCCTTTGCTTTTAATGCCTTTAACGTCATTGTATTTTTGTTCAAAGGCATAAAAATTAGGAGGGCATGAAAATCTATGATCCTAATCTCTAGATTTTAAGCGTATACAAGGCAATCTAGGCATGACTCTAGAAACATCTACATCTCTCTGAACCAGTATGGTCATGGTTCATGGCAGGTAGAAAACTTAGGTCTGCCACCCAAAGGACTCCAAGTGAATCAGCCCCGGGAACTCACTCCTGAGTTAAAAGAATAACACTAACAATAAAACAGCACCTAGCATACTCTAGGTGCTTACTATTCATTTACCAGGCATCGTACGCATTCTCATCTCATTTAATCTCTTCACTTATTATGTCATTTAATCCTCATAGAAATGTCATGAGATGAACATTGCTGCTCCCATTTTACCTATTTGAGAGACAGGGGAACTTAGGCCCTAAGTTGAGGTCATTTGCTTCCGACCACATAGCCAGCAAGGGGTGGGGCGGGGATGTGCCTCCAGTTCTTCCAACCCCACAGTTCTTGCTCACATTTAGAAGAGCAAACTCCCACGGCAAGGGTGGTTTTACCCAGTCTTCAGAGCCCTGGATGGGGCCATAGCAAAAAAAAAAAAAAAAAAAGTGTCGTTATTTTAGAGGGACAGAGTACAGGATAACATGATGACCCAGCTGAGGAGGGACCCCTGCTACCCTTATTTCAAGCCCCTACATTCTCCCAGCACCAGAGCCTCCTTGTTCCCTTACTTAAGGTGTCCAAGTCCAACTTCCTTGGCTTTTGCTTCCTTCCCTCCCAGTTAACGTCTGGTTCCTACACCTCCCCTCCCATCTCCACCTGCTCCCCTCGGAAGTCATCAACAGCCCAAGCTCCACTGCCCGCAGGCACACACTGAGCAAGCAGGCACATTTCCATACCCCTCAGGAACCTGGAAGACTAGGTGGAGGAATTCATTCCCATACACCAGTCCACAGGCTGAACCCAATGGCACGCAGAGGTCATTATCTTAATGTATTGGGCTTTCTTGTCAAGGGCAGTTAAGAAAGCTGACATCACAAATATATCACCCATCTCTATGAAGACCTGCAAATGCATCTGAGACACTCTTAGGAGGGAAACTGAAAGATGGATTTTCCATCTTTAAAAGTTTATAGAAAATTAAACAAACCATGTAGTCTTCTTCAAGAAGCCCCTAAAAACAGCCCTCATGGAGAAGAAACACACTGACTTCTTAGACAACAGAGCACAAAATTGCTTTCATCATTCAACGTTCTCATTTGAATATTCAAAGTTTGAAAAATACAGAAAGTAGTGTGGTCCTTCCTCCCAGCAAACTTCATCAACCAAGTAATCAGTCAATTCTCTGCCCTTATGGCCAAGAGAAGACCAAATATGTACATCAGGTGTTAACAGTAATCAGCGTAACCCTAGGCATGGAGAGTTAAACACTCCACTACTGGTCAGGATGCTTTCTTCCAATCTTACTGTCTTGCTGTACTCCTCTTGGCCTTAGTCTCCACAATATAATAGAAGGTCCCTTTCCCAGACTCCAAAAATTATACATTCTTGTATATGGAAGCATACAAACCGTGAAGGTGGCACAATCTTTTAAGTTCAAGCAAATAATAAGAAACCCCTCCTCATTTAATTATAAAAGAATAGCATGGAACACAATGTCACAAGTCTTAGGCAGATGTTAAATTGAAGCATTTTAGCTATCTCTGCATTAAGTGCAAATGCAAGTTTCCTCCTTCCTTGCTTCCTTTTTCTTTCTTTTTTTCTTTCTTCCGTCCTTTCTCTGTCTCTTTCTTTCTGCTCTAAGTACTTCTGGGCAGCTCTGCCTCACTGAACTGTGGTAGCCAATCAAGACAAAGATAAGCAAACTAGACCCCTCCTTGCCCTAATGGAGCTTACAGTCTTATAGAGGTTGTACTGTCATCTTTATGTTTTGTTTATAATTTCTTATAAACATAGCATTATATTCTAGATAATCTCAGAAGTAGTTAGTATTTTATAAGAAAAAGATCATTTTTTTCCTAGAAGTTTGACTTTCAAAGGTCTTTGTCATTTATGTTATATCTGGAAGCAAAAAATCTCCCAATGGATGGATGGCTTCAATTTTATAATTTAAAACAGAACAACTGGGATTCATTTTGCAGCAAGCATGGATGGAATATACTTCTTCCACATACTGAGTGATATCTATTTAAAAGTCTTGCTACCTGAGCTTATCCATGCTATAAAGAGCCGTGAAAACTGGTCCTGCATTTTAAAAGACAAAATTTAGGATTCAAATTAAACCTTGGTGAAAACTATCACTAACTGGCTCAAAAAGTGAATCACTCTAATTCACCAAATGGGTTAATTACATGCTTCCTAAATTGTTGGCTAGCACGGACTGTGCCTAATAGAAAGCTATCAAGCAGGGTGTCTGGGTTTCTAATTTTATATACTCCACTAAGAAGCAGAAATACCCTGCCATGAGCTTAACCAAACAGAGGATGACTCAAAAGAGAGAAAAAGAAAGAAACAAAAGAGACAGAAACAGAAAGGACAAAAGAACGAAACTTGAGTAGTTAATAGTGACAACATGTAAATCAGGGAAATAGCTAAAATACATGCATTGATCTAACACCTAGGTGCAGGTAACTTACAACCTCCCTATGAAGGGGAAATTTTATTTTATTTTATTTTAAGTAAGCTCTACACCCCTTGTGGAGCTTGAACTCACAATGCTGAGATCAAGAGTTACACACTCTACCAACAAAGCCAGCGAGGTGCCACAGGAGAAATTTTTACTTGTGGAAACTGAGGCTAACAGCACATAAAGGGTTTGTCTAAGTGGCAGAGCAAGTTTGCTAACAAACAAGATCATATCCATTGATCAGCCAAAAAAATCACATGCCATCAGTGAGAAATTTTATCACTTTGAATGTTAGGATCAGTACCTTTATCAAAAACAGAAACATCAAAATGTCTGCCTTATAGACTGACTGCTTCCTAGGAATCCCATAAGAAGCTCAAGTCATCAAAGGCAATTTTCAAAATTATTGCAGTAGTTCTGCTTAGCCAGGAGACTTTCTCTTATGTGAGAGAGAGGACTTCCCTGGATGGAGCTGGTATCAGTACTTAATCCAAGCCCTGACAAAGAAATATTACCGTCTCAGATATATGCTTATGCTGATTTTGTTCAAATCCCAAGTGTACTGCTCATCCTTCTCCCAAACTCTATTTTCTCTCTTTCCCTTTTTTTAACAGGTGGGTGAGGTAGGGAAGAGAGGAATGGGAAGATTCTTCCGATACATATTTTTAAAAATGTGCTAATTGAAAGGTGACCTAAGTGTCCTTTTAGTTTAAATATCTTGTGTCTACAAGTTGTCCTGTTTCTTTCTCTTTCATCAACTATTATCCATGCTCCCCTAGTGCAAAACTCTTTCCTGTTTAGGTATGTTTAAGGAACAGTGGATTTAAACCAGTTCTCTCAGGGACCTGCAAACCAAGAGGAAGGGTGACTAAAAGGATGCCAAATCCCAGGGTTTCCTGTCACAGCTGAGCCTCACCCCACCCCTCACTTATAATTCCGAAGAAGCTGATCCTTTCTAAGCTTATAGAGGTGTGTTCATAAGTGACAGCCAGGCCCTGTGGTTCAGCCTTTCCAAAGCCTCAGTAAAAATCTTATCTACAACTTCCCTTAGCCCAGGCATGCTGGGGCTAAAGTTGGAGCCCATTTCACACAAGCTAGAACTAGCTCAACAGAACAGAGAAAAGAAAGGAATGTGTCTTTTCCACATTTAAGGCATTTCGTTCTCGGGCAAGTTACAACCTAAATGAGTGCAGATAAAATCTATAAGAAACCAGAGTAAAAAGAACAGGGCCTCAAAAGGACTCGACTTGCCTTGAGAAAGGGCTGGATTTAATAAAATATGGAAACTAATTTTTGGTTGTGATCATCTAAAGACAAGCATGTTAAACAGAGACTTGAAAGTGGAGATTTGAGGCAAGAATATACAATGGGGAAAGGACTGTCTCTTCAATAAATGGAAAAAACTGGACAGCAATGTGCAAAAGAATGAAATTAGATTACTATCCTAGAGCATGCACAAAAATGAACTCAAAATGGATTAAAGACTTGAATGTATGACCTAAAACCATAAAACTCCTAGAAGTAAACACAGTTGGTAGGCTCCCTGACATTGGTCTTGGCTATGATTTTTTGGATCTGACTTCAAAGAGAAGGGCAACAAAAGCAAAAATAAACAAGCAGGGCTACATCAGACTAAAAAGCTTCTGTGCAGCAAAGGAAACCATCAACAAAACGAAAAGAAAATCTACTGAATGGGAGAAAATAGTTGCAAAACTGATAGTCCAAAAGAAGCCAACATTCAAAATACATAAAGAACTTCAGGTGCCTGGCTGGCTCAGTCTGTAAAGCATGCAACTCTTGATCTCAGAGTCATGATAAGTCTGAGACTCACGTTGGGTTTAGAGACTATTTTAAAAAGCTAAAACAAACAAAACTCACACAACTCATTAACAACAACAAAAAACTATCTAATTGAAAAATGGGTCAAGAATCTGAAAAATAGACATTTTTCCAAAGAAGACCTACAGATGGCACCTACAGATGAAAAGATGTTCAACATTACTAATCACCACAGAAATGCAAATCAAAACCACAGTGAGATATCACCTCACCCGTCAGAATGGCTAGTATCAAAACGACCAGAAATAACAAGTGTTGGCAAAGATGTGGAGTAAAAGGAACCCTTGTGCATGGTTGGAATGTAAGTTAGTGCAACCACTGTGTAAACAGTGGGAAACCTATGGAGGTTCCTCAAGATATTAAAAATAGAATGACCATAGGATCCAGCAATTCCACTTCTGGGCATTTATCCAAAGAAAATGAAAATGCTAATTCAAAAAAATATATATGCATCCCCACGGTCACTGTGGTATTTTTTTACAATAGACAAGCTATGGAAACATGCTAAGTGTCCAATGACAGATGCATGGATAAAGAAGATGGTGCGTATGTGTATATGCCGCCTATTTACAATGGGATACTACTGAACCATAAAAGAGTACGGCCTTGCCATTTGCAACGAAGATGGACCTTGAATATATTATGCTAAGTGAAATAAATCAAAGACAAATAGCACACAATCTCACATCTAAATCTAAAAAACAAAATAAATGAACAAACAAAACAAAGCTAAGAAATACAAAGAACAGACTGGTGGTTAACAGAGGAGAGCAGGGTTTGGGGTTAGGCAAAATTGGAAAAGGAGGTCAAGAGGTTCAAACTTCCATTTATAAAATAAATAAGGCAAGGGGATGTAATTAGTTTACAGCATGGTGACTATAGTCATAATATTGTATTGCTATTTGGAAAGTTGCTAAAAGAGTAAACCTTAAGAGTTCTCATCACAAGAAAAAACTACTTTGTAACTTTGTATGGTGACAGATGGTAACTAGACTTACTGTGGTGATCATTTCACAGAATATACAAATATCAAATATCAAATCATTATGCTGTACACCTGAAACTAGTGTTATATGTTAATAAAATACATTAATTTAAAAAGTCCATATTTATTCCTGCTAAATCAGAGGATGCAGAAAAAATAATGCTTTTTGACTCTGCTTACTTTCAACCAATAGGCAGAGGAGGAAGAATTTACAATGTAACACTTGTACCCCTCCAATCACAAGAATATGCATGGCAGTCAAAATGGCATGAAGCTCTCAACATTTTAAGCCCTGTTTTGGCAATTGGAATTTTCTGCTTGCAATTACCTTAAAGAGGTGTCAGAGATAAACAATGAGCAGTTTTGTTGTCTCCTCTGTGTGCAAAATAGACCAAAAAAATATAGGGCATGCCACTTCCCCCAGACTCACTGTGACTTCAGAATTATGCCTGCCACAGACATTCCCTGAAAGCAGAAAAGTTAGTCACAGAATTTTAGACAAGGAAGCCTCAGACTGATTAAGTCCTAAAACTAAACACAAGGATGGTACTTTGGTTAGATTAGTAAGGACCATAGTTGGAGGGGGGCTTGTTTTGTTTTTTATTTAAGTTTTAAGTTGACATTTTCTCAAGCAGGAGGAAAGACAGGTACCACATTCAGCAAGCAAGGGAGGAATTCAGTTGTTGTTTTAAATTCTGTGGTGTTCTCTGCAATCCAACTAGAAGAGCATAACACTACCTGTAATTCTATTGCTAAGAATATTAAGTATACAGGGCACCTGGGTGGCTCAGTCAGTTAAGCATCTGCCTTCAGCTTGGGTCATGAGCCCAGGGTCCTGGGATCGATTCCAGCATCAGATTTCCTGCTCAGTGGGAAGTCTGCTTTTCCCCTCTGCCCCTCTCCCCTGCTTGTGCTCCTTCCTGCTCTCTCTCTCCCACAAAAATCAATAAATAAAATCTTAAAAGAATATGAAGTATACAAAGAGGGGGGAAGACATTAAAATTATTGTTCTTTTCTTTTTTTAAGAGGGAGTCGGGAGAGGGGCAAACGGAGAGAGAGAGAGAATCTCAAGCAGGATCCATGCCCAGCACGGAGCCTGGTGTGGGGCTCGATCTCACCACCCTGACTGAGATTATCATCTCAGCCAGAATCACGAATCAGATGCTTAATCAACTGAGCCACCCAGGTGTCCAACTATTTTATTTTCAAGTAAGAGAAAAATCAGTAGAGCTGTAGGAACCACAGTCGAGGAGTTCTCTGCACATTGTCTGTGTGGCCTTCAGCCGATCATCGTGCTGAAGCTTAAAAGCAGACACATGCTTCCAGCGCAGGCTGGCAATAGAACTGGAGTCCAGGCGATGGCTCTGCCTCTAATTGAGTAAACTGAGTCCCTGTCCTTTCCTGGGACTCTGATTCCTCCTCAAGGAAGGTTAAGTCACAATGGTCTCGAAGGCCTTTTTACAGTTTAATAGCAAAAGCCCCACAACTTCTATTCAGGCCCAATATCACCAGCATGTACAGATAAAGTGGACCCAACACTCTGCACTCATGGCAAGTGAGAGGACCCAGAGCTTTGAGCGGACTCAATGATCATTTTGGCCTATAATGCAATGATGATGCCAAGGGGGGCTTACTGAGGTGTGAAATGATTCGCCTGTATCTGAGAGACTAGAATCCTAGGCACTCTTCCTTCATCCTCATGTTACCTACTATACTGCAATATCTCTCTGCTGCCTGTGATTTTTGGTGGCAAATCATCCCAACTGTTGTAGACTTAGAAATTGGCATACCCAAGCGTTATTAAAATTGTGTATAAATCAGAGGTGCCTGGCTGGCTCCAGGGCGGGGGTGGGGGGCATGTGACTCTTGATCTTGGAGTTGTGAGTTTAAGCTCCACACTGGGTATACAGATTACTTACTATAGTTGTTTAATTGTGTATGAAGCAAAAGTAGTGAACAGATTGCAAATATAAGCATGAGGAATTCTTCCGGGAATAAAATGTGCATGCTTTAGGACAATGATTTAGACTTGCATTCTTATTTACTAACAACTGATAACAACAATAACGTCTACCATTTGGGGAAGGCTCATTATGAGATATTCGGTGATAACATGGGAATTAATGTTAGAAAGCAGAATAATGTCTCTGCACACTCAAACCCAAACCAGGTATATTTTTGGTGATTCCCATACCTCCTGAATCTTGAGGTATGTGAGAAAGTGGTGACAACTCAAGGAAGACAATAGAAAATGCTTGGGTGGCTCAGTCTGTTAAGCATCTCCCTCCAGCTCAGGTCATGATCTTGGGGTCCTGAGACTGAGCCCCATACTGGGCTCCCTGCTTCTCCCTCTGTGCCCTCTCATTCTCACTCTTGCTCTCTCCCAAGTAAGTAAAAACTTAAAAAAAAAAAAAAAAGAAAGAAAGAAAAGAAACAATGTCATAGTTTAGTTGCCCTAGATCCAGGAAGACAGAGGAACAGAGAGAAAAAAGTAGGAGAGAGAGATATGGTGTTAAGCATATTGCTTAAGTGACAAGTCCACTGGGAATCTCATCTTTGGTGGGCCACACTCAGTGAGAGCCCAACAGGTGTCATGTCCTGGAGAGCGTGGTTCTTCACTGCCATCATCCATGATGTAGGAGGGCACCGCCCACATCACAGTTGACAGGGAAGCCAAGGAGCTTCTGTCACTTAAGATCATTAAAACCACAGGTGGTCTGCAGAGTTCCAGTCAGGTCTCCCTCCACTGTGTGATGCTGCCTTGAGATCAGGAGCTCTCTGGCAGGGGCTGACCCAGGACTAAGGCAGCAGTTAACCAGCCCCCAACCAGGTCTCTTGAGCTTAGCCCTATGAATCTGGGATTTGCAAAAAAAACCTCAGCCAATCATTTTACAGATCCATTACCTTCTTTCTAATGAAAAATCATAACACCTTGCCAAAACAAATGTAATAACTTGGCCTCTTCTTTCAATTACCTCTGCTGTCTTGGAAATGTCTATTTGTGGATCAAGCCTCTGAGTTAACCCAGGGAATTAAAAGGTTTAAGAAGGCCCTATAATTCCTGGGGGCTAGTGAAGAAAGAACGCCTCTTTACCAGGAAATAGTAACAGAATGGATTAAGAAGGAAAAAGAGCAGAAAATTGGCCCTGAAGGCTAATTTAAAAGACACAGAAGACAGAAACACTAGTTCAATTTGGAGGAAATAGATGGTATCAGAAATACGTTTTAGAAATCCAAGTACAAGCTGTGTCCCAAAGAGATGGCCTTGTAGGTCTATAAAGGCCTTAGTTTTTCTTCCCTGCATCCATATTCTATCCTCATCTTTCTTCCCCACACCCACATTCCCCTCTCCTATATTCAACAGCTATATGCAGGATCCAATCTCTATGCTAAATCCAGGAGGCACTGGAAGCATTCAGAAGTCTGGTTGTCTTGACACATTTTTTTATTTATTTATTAGACAGAGAGAAACACAGCTAGAGAGGGAACACAAGCAGGGGGAGTGAAAGAGGGAGAAGCAGGCTTCCAGTGGAGCAAGGAGCCCGATGTGGGGCTCGAACCCAGGACTCCAGGATCATGACCTGAGCCAAAGGCAGACGCTTAATGACTGAGCCACTCAGGTGCCCTGTTTTGACACATTTTCAACAACAACTCTCAGTTCCTCACTGCTGTGTTTAAGAATTTCTTTTTGGAGGGAGCTGGGGCATTACTTTCCCAGGTTTGGCCTGCAAGCACGGGTCAACATCATCAATGGCTGCTGTATTCAAACCTGGGATCATTTGTTAAGAAGTAACCAGGGCAATGATTAGTACCCAGGCAGTAACCAGAGTATGTAGTTTGGGAAAGAGGTAGAAACAGAAAAGGGGGAGACTGAGCTTCCATCTTTCATTGAATCTGTGTAGAATCAATTTTATCACACTCAACACCTTGTTTGAAGGTACAGAAATTGAAGGAACGATAGGAGAGTGGCATTAGACTTAAGAGCATGGCTTAGGATTCAGCCAAGGATCACGAGGCTTGAGTGCCTGCCCTCTCATTTACTATCCCTGTCCCCTCTGAAAAGTTCCTTAAATGAGCATCTGATTCCTCTGAAATCTGGAGAAGGCACTTGCTTCTCTAGGTCATTAAGAAGGTTCCATGAACCAATACACGTAAAATACTTTCCATAGCCACCCAATAAATCCTCACAAAGCAACAAATCATAATTAACCAAATCCCTGACTACTGGTCCGAGGACAATCTGATCATTGCACCTGCTCCCCTATGAAATGTAATGAGAGGTGGACCATGGTGGAAGCAGGGGAGAAGAGGTGGGAATCAAAGGCAAAAAAGTGAACCTAAATATTTTGGTATTCTAAAGCACAAGTTGCTCTTTCCTACTCTTGAGCAATTCTTTTAGTTTGGCCCTATTGTGAAAATGGTAATTGCAACATATTTCATCACCAAGTTTGAAATCACCAACGCCTCAAGCTCCCCTTCACTCCCATCCTCCTCCCCATCTGGCAATCTTCTCTCAGAAATGTCCACATTGGGCTCATCTATCTATTAGACCACCCTTACAACCCCTCAGAGAAGACACAAGACATAAATGAGACAGGGTCATTTCACGTCTTGATGGTCCCTGTCTGCCAACATTTCTTAGGGTCTCTATCAAAATTGAGAGCAGTCAATCTCTGAATAGAGAAAGTCTCTCAGCATTTTTTCCAAAGAACAAAATTTACCTATTCGTGGTGTCAGCATAGAAGCGTCTCCTTTGAGATGCTGTCATTATTAGGTATGGGTGTGTATACAAATGGAAATTTCCTTGGAGAACAGAATTGTCAACTTTGAGTAAAAGGCTCTTCTTTCAAAAGCTCTACCATCCCTGCCAATCCACACCTTCGAAAAGCCTCTCCAACCGGTTGACTCCTTCTCTCCTCTTCCTCTGGAAAAGTCCTGACGTATACAACTACAAGAATATGTTAAAACCACAAAACCTTAGAAAATAAAATCAAGTAATCTTCCTTAAAGTAGAACTCAAACGTTTTTATGGATAATGAACTTGGTTGCTCAGCCAACTGGATGATTCAGACCATTACAGGAACTAGTTTGAACCCGTAAGAAATTGGTCAGGTGGGCATATGCAGATGTCTCAAAAGGTGTCTTCCCTTAGCCTTGGCCAGGCACTGCTGTTATGTAAAGCTGAACTCCATTTCATTTATCATCATACTGGATTTTTTTTTCCATTTGATAGGTTACCTAATGATTAATATGAGAAAGCAGCTGCATTTATACTGTTACTCATCCTCTCTTTCTGGATTTATACCCAATCTATTCAATCTTAAAAGTCAAGGCTTTGGGAGGTGGGGGCAGGATAACCTAATGGTTGAGGATTGTGACTCTGATGTCAGTTTGACCAGAGTCCATTCAGAACTTTGACCCTGACTAGCTGGATAATCTTGACTTACTGGGTAATTTCAGTTTACTTACATGTAAAATAGGTACAGTGCTACCAATCTGGCAAGGCTTTGCATGGATTACATTAGGTAAGGTCTGGCACCCTGTGCACATTTAACTAACATGCTAAGCATTTGTTATATTTTAGTAATATATTTATTTCAAGATGAAATAATATAATTATTTGACAGTATAATTAACAGGGCTTCTCATTTCACATGTCCTCAGGTTCTTAGTAAATAAGTAAGAATTATGTTAATGCTAGACGCTTCATCACAGGAAATCTTTTGCTGGTGAACCTGGATTAAGAAGCACTCTTTTCTACCTGTGGCTCTCCTAGGTCACTCTGGCTTCAAGTCCCCTCTCTCCTGACTCCCAGCTGGCACTGCAGCCCTATTCTGGGCACACAGCAGGCTCTAATCAATATTAGGTAGGTGACACATATGAGCTCTAAGCTAAGGATGTTCATACAATCTCAAATTCTAAATCTCCATAGAAACATCTTTATGATGAAGATAAGGTAAGAATCTTTCCTCGGTCTATATTAATTTTAAAAAAATGTAAAGGCCAAATTATTGCAAAATGTCAACTAGCCAGGAAAGGCTTTGAGTCTAGATCTGAGTTCAGACAGGAGATCTGAAAACCTTACAAAGCCATACACAACATGATTATCTCAAGGAAATGTTTCTCGCTTTGAATAAAGAAAAGGCAAAGTTCCAGTAGAAGGCTAGACAGGCTGTACGGAATGAGTAGATAAAAGCATTATTAGAAATTATTACAACAAGAATGATTTTGTTGCAATAACCAAGTAATTAAGTTTTTTAAGAGTCAATAATGTAATTTCCACTAGAAAAAAATTCCCACCATTTTACAAGAATTTTTGAGGCTGCACAGTACCCCTACAAACTACATTAGATACTCCAGTAGTTTAACAAAGAGGAAAAAAATAACATGGTTTAGCCAGGTATGAAATTCTACAAAACAAAAAAGAGAATAAAATACAGAAAAAAATGTGGAATAGTATCAACCAAAAGCCAATTGATTAGTTCTTTTTGAGATTCTCACCAGCTACCTAAACACTGCCCCATTACAGGTACTACATTATCATATAATAATGTGTTGAGAAGCAAATCTTTACATACTCTGCATAATTCTAATTTTATTTAATTTCTTAAAATCCTGCAGCTTCCAAATCAGCAATAGTAGCAAAAACAAAAATTCACATAAATGGACCACAATCAAGGTTATCAATAGTTCCCATTTAAATAATAATAGCACAGTAATATGGGATATATCACTGAAAAGCAGTAAATAAGTCCATGTAAAAATTGAGAAAACTGATTATATATGTCATATATACATAAGATTCTCAGCATTGAAAAAAAACAAAAAAGGCTATTCATGGTAAGCTTCTGAAAGAACACAATCCTCCCTGAAGAATGATACTAACTCTGAGTTTAAGTTTGGAGTAGTCTCATTTATAGTATGCTTAAAACAATGCAATTATTTTTTATTCATTCAGTTCTGATCATCATACTCTTAACAGTTTTAGAACAGGTGGGAAGAATGACCTGCTTTTTCAACCATTATATCCCCCAGACACGACTAATTTGAAGCCGAGCAAATTGCACATAATGGGCCAGGGATTCAAGTTCATGATTTTTAGTAGGCTGCACTCTTGTTTCAGGGCACATGGTCTCCTTTCCCTACCCCTTTTACCACCCCTGCAGCTGCCTCTCCCTAAACTAAATTCATCAAACATGAAATCAAAGGGAAATTATTTTTTTATATTTTCTGCAGGCTTATTTTTAAGGAAGATAAAGATTAGGCTACATCTTTAAAAATATTTTCTTTTCCTTTAGGGGTTCTTAAATGTTTAAATATATTCTAAATACTAAAGAAGCTCGCCACTTAAGAACCCTTTTCAACACAAAAGAAAAAATCTGATGCACGATTTTATAATGGCTCAAAGTTTTTATAGAAGTATGGCATAGTTCTGTGAATTTTTAAATACCCCAAATTCTACCATATAAGATACTGCCTTCTAGAGCCTTTTTACAAAATACCATAAAGGTCTGCAGTATAGAGACGCTGACACAAGAAAAACTAATGACCAAAACAAGCAAAAAAATACAACAAAAACTTGGTTCTAAGAAGGCCACTGGCATAGGGGAGTATTTAAGCTGGCTAAATGAAAACCCAATCCCTCCTATTGGCTTTTTATCTAATGTTTAAATTTCCCCATCAACTCTAGAAGGCTGCAATCAAATACCAGTCTAAACATCATACAAAACTCTACCAATGAGGAAAATGAAACTTGTTGGTTAACTGATTTGTCTGGTCAGTTTGGGATGCATGCTTTGTCATGATTCTTTGGGGGGGGGGGTTGCTGTGTTTTGTATAAATGTGTATGGGGTACTTATACTCCTACAATCAGGAGCTCTGCCACTCAGATCCTCCCCTTCCTAGGCTGCCATGTTTTCTTTCATGGGGGAGAACAGTGATCAAAAAGAAACACATTGTGGCCAATTTAAAGCAAAGATTTCCTTCTCACTTGGCCTCTGCAGGTACACTGAAAAGACACTTCACACACACCCCTTCTCCCATAGCTGACTCCCTACTTCTCAGCGGAATTCAACAGTGAAGGAGTTCTCTTTTCACTGGAGAGAGTGAAAGAGGAGGTTTCTGAACTTCAACTTCCCAGCCTACAAACTGCTTCTTTAACTACTGATTCCACGTGCCCACTTTAGTGAAATTTCAGTCTTTGCTCAGTTTCACCTGCTTTTCATTTTAGGGAAATCTGGTGGGAAAACATCCCACTTACCTTTTGTTTGTCTTTTCCCCCCATATTTGGGTCTCGTACTGTCCCCAAGTTCCTAGATTTAACAGGAAAAAAAAAAAGCACCTCTCTAAATGGTTGAGATAAATGCTAAGTCACTATTCAGTGTTTAGAGTGAACTGGATCTGATCTTTACAGTCTTAGTGGAGACACAGTCTTGGCAATTGGGGAAGGAAGGGAGCTGAGCAGTAAACTTCCTCCAAATTTCCTACACAAGTGTTACACGTTTATTTTTTTTTTCCAAGAAAAGTTGGAAGTAAAGCAGTTTATCTACTGAGAGGAATCTAGTTTTAGGACCTATCACAAACTTTTTGAGATGGTTATCAATTACAGTCACCAGCCAAATTCTCTGGGAAAAACAACCCTTGGCACCACTTCCTCCAGACCAGCCCCTCTTTGAACATACAACTGCTCTGATCCTCCGGCAACTCTAATATCCCACAGCTACTCACTAGTGCTCTTGCACCTTTCCCCATGGTACCAAGATGCTAGAAATTATACTAGTTCAAGAAGTGCCCTAAGAAACCTACAACAGTGGATAATGGGCTCTTTAAGGCTAAGAGATCAGCTTCTTAGGAAAAGAAAAAGAAACACACACCAACAAACACCAGGGAACTATGTGTAATGGTTCGCTGCTTGTGCAAAAACCTCAAAGAGGATGAAGGTCAGACAGGGATAATAGGCCAATTTAATTCTGAAAGCACAAGGTGCAAGAAATTTTAATTATGGTCTGCCACTGAAATCACACAAGATCCAATGGCATCTAACTGCAACTGCTCATCAAGGGAGACAAGAGGTGTAATTGTAACCGCTGCATAATCACTGTGAGGGCACAGGGAAGGCTGCCTTCAGCTCCCAGCAGAGAATGTATTAGGAGCCTAGAAAAATCCAATACAGGGAAACATGGAGATTGCACGTAGCCAAACAGGAGCTCCTAAGAGGAAAGCCAAACCCCCTTGTGTGTGTGTGTGTGTGTGTGTGTGTGTGTGTGTGTGTGTCAAATTGAGACTATGAGCATGGAAAACTCTGAACCCCTTTCTGCTTTGTGGATAAAGACACAGAGAAAGGCATGATCTCCAGAAATTTCTGCCTCCCTGAAGCTTCATCCACTCTCCTTTGTTTACAACAATTAGCTTGGATGTTACAGTGATTTACAGAACCAGACTCCCTTTAATTTGTTCCCATCAAACCCAAGTCTGGAGACAAAACGCCACACACACGGCTCCAGGTGCCCAAGCCTGTGCAGCTCTCACACCCGCCGCGCGGCTCTCGCAAAGGGACAGAGAAAGCCCCTCGTGGACTCTCCACTCTGCAAAGTTTCACAGATCCGCGAAGAAACCAAAAGCACCCATCCGCGCCCGTCGCGAAGTTGTCGCTGAAGTTTGTGCCGGGATGTCCTAAATCTCCAGGCGTAAGAGGACGCGAGTGTGCGGCCAAGCTAGAGCATGGATGGATGGAGAGACAGCAAGAGGAAGTTTTTACGAGTGGAAGATCCGTCAGATCATCTTTTTCACCCGGAAGCCTGTTTGGCTGCCATAGGTCCGGGAGGTGCTCGCCAGGGAGGCGCCGTCGCCGGAGCCCGAGGTGCTGTCACCTGTGGGGAGCCGTGGCGGGGGCTGAAGGCGCTCGGCTAGGCGCCCAGCGAGGACCGGAGGCCTTCCGAATCACCGGCTCTCGGGGCTCCGAGAAGTGGGGGAGGGGAGACCTGAGAGAGGGCAGGAGGCAAAAAGCAACACCTTTCGGATACGCTTTTCTCCTCCTACCTTTCCAACTTCCAGCAGCGCCAGCCAAGGACTTTCTCCTACCGCACCCTACCGCATCCCGCCTCCTGGCCCACGTCTCAGACCTGTCCGCGCCCGCGGCGGGGGGTTGGGGGTGCGGCAAGGAAGCAGCCCGCGGGAGGTAGGGACCCAAAACGCAAACGCTCAATCCCTAGCCGAGACGACCAAATGCGTTTATACCCGCAACGATCACAGCCCCGTAGCAGGGGTCCCGGATTAGCGCCGGGCGCAGTATTCCGACTCTTCTGTTGTTCCCAATAAAGTCGATTACGTTGCCCTCCGGGAGCTGATTGGGAGGGAACCGAGAGGAAAAGGGGGGAACGCGGGAATAAGCGGGGGGAGCAGCAATCAACTTTGTAACCCAGCGCTTCCTCGCGCGATCCGTCGCCATGCTTAAGATTCCCACCCCCGCCACCCCCCTCCTTCCTTTCAAGTGGATACTGAAACTAGGCCAAAACTTTTTCCCCTCCTTTTCTCTTAGCCACTAGACTGGATTGTGCCCCACGGAGCCCCATGGAGCTCTGCTTTCTTAAGCACAATAGCCGGACTAATTAGATCATAGAAGCAAGGCACTGATACTGTAACAAGTAGCCCGAGAGGCAAAGAGGGAAGGGGCCCGAAAAGAGAGAAAAGGGGAAAAGTTTGCAGCTCTCGCACTTACCAATCAAGCCTCCCACCAGAAAGGCGATGATTTGGAACACGAGCAGAATCCCACCAACAATGCACAGCTTCTTGGTGCTCATGTTTTCTATAATTGCCCCAGCCATTTTTGCGCCCCTCTTTTTCTTTCCTCCTTGAAATAAATGTTTTAGGGTGTGCTTTTTGCCCTCTCTCCTCTCACGCGCCAACCTCCCTCGCCTCCTTTCTGGGCACTGCAAAACTTCAGAGGTGTGGGAGCGCGGCGAGCACGGGACCCAGACGCAGGGCGCCCGCACGGATTCCCCCGGCGAGGCCGGCTCGGGCTCCCCCAATGCCCGGAGCTGTGATTGTGGCCGCTCCGCCGCCTGTGGACGCTTAAAGGAGCAGGGAAGCGGATCACATGACGCCGCCTCTCTCCCTCCCTTTCTTCCTCCCTCCCTCTCGCGCTTCCTCCCTCCCTCCCACCCTCCCTCTCTTCCTCTCCCCCTTGCCCGCCTGAGCGGGGCTTCTAGCTCTGGAGGGTGCTGGCGTCCCGTTCCCGGGTCTGGCTGGCAGTCTGTCCCGCCCGGGACTGGTGTCGTTTGGGGATTGATGTTGTTGTTAAGTGCGCCCCCCCCCCCCCCCCGCCTCTCACACGTTTCCTTTTCTGGTGCGAGATTTAAATCACCCACGGGCAGCTTTGCAGACCTTTAACTTAGGCGTTGACTTTAGGAAATGGGCCCCACCCGCAACTGCTAGAACTCTCTTTAGGAAAGAGGAGGGGAATTTTTTTAAAGGGACCCAAAGATGCTTAAGCCAAAGCACAGAGATGCAAAATAAAGTCTTTGGCTTCCTTTGACCTGATCCCAGCTTCAGTTATTGGGCATATACCCAGCTAAATCCCCCCACTGCACCCCTGAAGGAACCCTATGCTCCAGCCAAATCAGACCACTGTTCATGACCACCTTATCCTCCACTCCATGGGTTTCCAGAGCCTTGACCCTGGCTCTTAAATATATATCTTCTACTCCACCGGAGTTTTAAACCTCATTTAAAAACTAGCTTGTCTGAAGAACCTTTCTAATTTTCCAAATTGCCCCCGTGTAATATTTCCTTGAACCCAACCCCTACAACTCCAGTGTTTACATTCTTAGCTCCTGCTGTAGGGACTTGTGTATACACGTTTGTCTCCACCACAGAGCTGCAAACTCCTGGGGGATAGAAACCAAGTTGTATTCACCTCTGTACCCACCCTCCCCCACGCCCGCGGTTCCTAACAAAATTGTAGCTCTCTTAGGTCCTCCTTAAACTTTTGTAGAATGAATAAATAAATAAATGTGAAAGCAAGCCCACATTTTGCATTTCAAAAGTCTGAAAGAGAACTTATTTGATTTAGATGGTACACATATTTAGTTGCAGTGTTTGTTGTCTCTTCGTGAGAATATATTTCTATTTACACTTCTAAGGGGAAAGGGGTGTGGGACTCTTAACAGACTTCCTGTTCTATCAAGCCTAAATTCCTGGGCCTGGTTTTTCCATGTTCCATAAACTAATCTCTTGACCCGCGCAACTCACGTTGCCCAGCTAGACCTGGTTTGTTCACACACACACACACACACCGCAAACAAGGTTTCCAACCGCTTAGACACCTGGTTTCTTGCCCCGCCCCTCCGCCTACACCCTCTTCATGCCAAAGGAATACCGCAAGTCCCCTGTCCTCTGCTCTATTGCTGAACTTGCATCGCCCTTATGGAAGATGCCCTGGATTTCCCTTCACGAAAGTATTCATTTCTAGTCTCCAACTAGACTAGACACTCTTCAGGGCCCGTACCAAACTTTCCATATATATGAAAATCCATCTCCTTGCAGTCTAACAGTTCTTAAGAGTTCTGGGGATATAGTTGCTATTTATTCATTCTTTCCTTCAACTGTTTAACCAGCAGAACTCACATATGGAAACCTTAACCTGTTCCAGGCTTTCTGTGCTAAGCCCTTGAGGATACCAGGATGTGAAGACAGTTGGCGGTCGGGGAGGAGCCCTATCCCGCTGTTATTCACTGGATAGAGATTAACAGCCTCTACTTTGGAGAACACCAGATCAGATAGAAGCAGTGATGGTCGGAAGTGTTCGCTCCCCAAACACAGCTAGACTAGAGTGCGGCACCTGCCTTCCTTCTGTACCTTTTCAGAACTTGCATCCTTTTTGTTTCCCCTGACAGAAGTACGTTCCAGGTCACCAAAAAAAAGATGTAGGAATGCCCTTCTTACCTCTGTGTTCTCATCTCAGCAAGCAGCCAACTGCTACACATTTGAATAATAATGATGCCTTTTGGTTAGAATTTCTTTTTAATACCAAGGAATTTTTTCAAATTAAGGATTGATAGGATTCAGTATTAAGATTTATTGTCCATTTGGTACTATGGTTCACTATTTAAGAAGAAAGAAATGGGAGGCCCCTGGGTGGCTCAGTCAGTTAAGCATCTGTTTTCAGCTCAGGGCATGATTTCAGGTTCCTGGGATCAGATGGGCCAAGTAGGGCTCCCTGCTCAGCAGGGAGTCTGAGTCTCCCTCCCTACTGCTCATGCATACTCTCTGTTGCTCTCAAATTAAATAATTAATAAAATATTTTTGGAAAAAGAAGAAAGAAATGGTGGTTCTATGCACTTCAAATATGAATTGGATCCACAAAAAAATGTGTTAGAAGCTTCCCCCCACCCCATACATGGTTTAGTTTTCTGTGGTTTCACTTAACAGGTAGTCAGCTGAGGTCTGAAGGTCCGAAAGCAGATAGGTACTCCTCCTGACCTATTGACAGAAGGTCAATGAGTAGTCTAATGCTATGACACAATGCCTTTGTCATTCACCTCACTTCATTTCATCCTTCATGCCTTTCACGTAGGCATTTTATCATCTTACGTCATCATAAGAAGGCTGAGAACAGTACGATAAGATATTCTGAAAGACAGAAAGTATGCTCACATAGCTTTAACTGCACTATATTGTTATAACTACTCTATTCTCTTATTAGTTATTGTTGTTATTCTCTTACCATACCTAACTTTATCATAGGTATACATATGGGAAAAACACTGTGTGTACAGGGTTTGGTATTATCTGAGATTTCAGGCATCCACCGTGAGTCTTGGAGCATACAGCCCACAGATAAGGAGGACGACAGTATTTATGGAACATTAGTGAACTCCTCAACTCATTTTTCTGTCAACTGTTACAATACACTCTACTTGCTCAGCTCCCAAATGCATCTTCTCAGAGTAACTGGCCTCAAACTTCTTTGGTACTGGTTTCCCCATCTGGGGAATGGTGACAGGCTTGGAATGTCAGGCTTGGAATGACAGGCTTGGAATAAAATATTGGTTCCCCACCAAGATGGTCCCCTTTTTTTAAAGGGCACATAATTAAAAAGAGATATAAATAACTTTTTAACAAGATTTTATTTATTTATTTGACAGAGAAAGAGATCACAAATAGGTAGAGAAAGGAGGAAGCAGGCTCCCCACTGAGCAGGGAGCCCAATGTGGGACTCGATCTCAGGACCCTGAGATCATGACCTGAGCCAAAGGCAGAGGCTTAACCCTCTGAGCCACCCGGTGCCCCAATATGTATAACTTTTTTTGAGAGAGAGAGAGCGCGCACATAAGGGGAGGGGCAGAGGGCGAGAGAGAATCTTAAGCAGGCTCCACACCCAGCGTAGCCTCCACAGGGTCCAACACAGGGCTCTTGATGGAGTTCCACATGAGGCTCAAGGTGGGACTCCCCACACGGCTCCATGCAGGACTCCATGTCACAACCCTGAGATCATGACCTGAGCCGAAATCAAGGATCAGACACTTAGCCAACTGAGCCACCCAGGAGACCCTTAAAAAGAGATATTTCTAATTGCTAATCAATGCTTCTAACTTGCCTGTAATTATCGGTATCGCCAAACTGTGTGTAGGATGGACACTTTCAGTATTCATCACCATGAGTTGCTTTAAGAAAAATTTACAATTTCTATTATATCGTTTTAAAAATTTTAAGTGACTATCAGATCCTTAGTTCCCAAGGAGATAACACAGACAAGCAAAAAAGAGTGAGCTGTCCAGGTTTGGAATGGAACATAGACCCCAGCTCTGACTCTCACTTGCTACATGTCACTGTGAGCCACTCCAGACACCCAGCACTCTGAAGCTCAGCTTTCTCATCTGTAAAATGGGGATAATGACAGCGCCTGCTTCATGGTAATGTTGTAAGAGATAAAGATAATGATGATTATATTTAAGCATCCTTAAGGGAAATCAATAGCCTTGCATTAAAAACTAATAAAACTCATCATTAATTTGTTCTTCCTCAGCTCTAAAATTCTATCATGTTATAATTATTTTTTGAAGTATATTTTAGGAGCAGCCTGGGTAATTAACTCTACTTGACAAGGGTGGTAGTAAGGCCACCATCTGGTATGGGACTCTGAGCAGCACTCAGTGAACCTGAAACCTAGAAACATTCTATTCTAAAAAATGCTTCTGATCATCAATAGAGCACTTGTCATGGGTCCTTAGATAGATTGTCTGAGACACTAGATAATCCAAGAGTGCAATCCAACTCTTACAACAGCATTTGATCATTCCAACTCCATTTCACTAGACTTTAAGTTGGAGAGCCTGATTTATCCATCATTTTATTTGAAGGGTTTGTCTTATGGAAGATCATATTGATGTTCAATGTATATTTATGGAATGGGTGAATGAATGGATTGATAAATAAATGAACAAGTGAAGGTAAATTAACTGCAACCAGTCCCCCTCCCCAACACACACCTCCAGCTCCAATTCCTGTATAGCATATACTGACGAAATGCCTATCTGGTCTATATACCCGGGGGTGTCATTTGCACATATATCTGTATACATGCTGTATTGTCACCCTGGTTGGCAAGCTGCTTAAAAACAAGGAAAATGAGGGGCGCCTGGGTGGCTCAGTTGGTTAAGCGACTGCCTTCAGCTCAGGTCATGATCCCGGAGACCCGGGATGGAGTCCCACATCGGGCTCCCTGCTCGGCGGGAAGCCTGCTTCTCCCTCTCTCACTCCCCTTGCTTGTGTTCCCTCTCTGGCTGTGTTTCTCTCTGTCCAATAAATAAAATCTTAAAAACAAAAACAAAACAAAAACATAATTAAAAAAAACAAAAACAAGGAAAATGTGACCTGAGCCTTTGTCTCTCTCAGAACCCCAGCACTGCAGCTTGCATAGACGGGGATTCAGTTTCTGGAACTGAGAAAGCCCACTCTGGAAGCCAAGGGCAGCAGCATTCCATTATTGTCACTGGAATAAATGTAATGCGGGGATCTGAAAGAATTGCATATACCTCCTCAAACACCTAATTTACTTCCCCGAGGGACCTAACATGAGTAATAATCCCACTCTGTCTTCTCATTCTCATAAGTAGCTTTTACCCATAAATGGCATCCCGGGGCTTTTCTGTTGTTGATTATTTTCTTATACAGTCAATGCCTGTGAATGGGAGCGGCACTTTGGGTTCACAGTCTATTATTCAGCGGCACTTTTCACTCAGTAGACGTACATGAATATATATATCCACAGCTTCTTTTAAAATCCTTTTCTTTTCCTTTTTTTTCAGAACCATCCTTCCCTTCTTTCTCTCTGAGCTCTATTGTCTCATTTTATATGTAAATATGAGCGCTTTTCTAGCACCTCTTTCAGGCGCTGCACTTGGGTAGGAACTATTCAGAACCCAGGGCTTAGAATATCAGTACTTTAACCTGATCTTTTTAGATGACATTGTTTAATGAATACCCCACCACTCCCTCCCTTTCTACACATCAGCACCCACGTGTGGATCTCCTTTACCCCTTGTCTTTGACACTCCCCATACATTTCAGACATGAAGCTTATTCAGTCACAGCTTTAAATCTTACTACTTGTATAAATAAACAAGACAATTAGTTACCTTTTTGAGGCTCACTTTTCTAATTTCTTTTTAAAAAAAAGATTATAAGAACAGTTTTATAGGTCCTGGGGAGCATTAAACAAATGTTACAAAGCACCTGGCTTACTTTTCTAATTTCTTAAAAAAAAAAAAAAGAAAGAAAGAAAGAAAGAAAGAAAGAAAGAAAGAAAGAAAGAAAGAAAGAAAGAAAAAGAAAAAAGACGTTGGGGCACCCGGGCGGCTCAGTTGCTTAAGTGTCTGCCTTTGGCTCAGATCATGAACTCAGGGTCCTAGGTTGGAGCCCCGTGTTGCCCTCCCTGCTCAGCGGGGAGTCTGCTTCTCCCTCTTCTTCTGTCCCTCCCCTCACTCATGCTCTTTCTCTCAAATAAATAAATAAAATAGAAAATAGAAAATAAAATGGAAAGATGCTAATAGGTACTTCATAGGTCATGGTGAGCACTAAAACAAATGTTACAAAGTGTCCTGCCCAGAGCCTGACACAGGGTGGACACTGAACAAATATTTTAGATGTTATAAAGGAGGAGGTTTCTGTTCCCAAATAAAGAGAGAGAGCGAGAAAGAGAGAGAGAGAGAGAGAGAGAGAGAGAGAGAGAAGAACTATAAAACCTCTAATTATTGTCTCTTATGAAATTGCTTTTTGAACCCAGACAACTTGGAAGGGGCAGATAAAAAACTTTATAGGTTTCCAGAAGCCTCTGGTGGGAGGAAGCCGACAGCCTGAAGTGGCCAGCCAGGCCCCTGTTGTTTCCCAGGCTTGAAGGAGGCTGCTGCAGAGGGCTGGATGCTCCTGTGTTTCAACCTCCAAGATCAGATGTGCTTGGTTCTTGGAGCCGAGGCAGGGAAAGGTCTTTTTCTCGTTGCCCGTCTCCACTGTGTAAGCTGTATGGGGTCTGTGTGGACTGCTTCTGTTCCCACCCCTTGCCCTCATGATTGTGCTCCCTCCCCATTTCACCATAGACTTAGTCATGCTCCCAGGCGCCTCCGCATCTGCTTTTTCCCATGGAGAGTGGCAGTGGGAGGAGGGTCTGGACAGGCGAAGACATTCGTCCTTGGACAATGACCCATCCAGTAATGCGTAGATAGCACGCAGTGCAGTGGCACAGGGTTGGTGCACAAATTTTGTTAAATGAGTAAAGGTTATGGTCCCTGGCTCTCTAGGGAAGAAGGCCCTCCACAGATGGCCAATGGCAAGAAGAGGGACTCAGCCTTAACCTCAGCCCAAGCACTCTGCTAAATGCTTTATATATGTTATCACCATTAATCCACACAACAATCCTATGAGGTAGGTGTGTACCACTTTTATCATTTTATTTTATTGGGTTTTTTTTTTAAGATTTGTTTATTTGAGAGAGAGGGAGAGAGAGAAAGAAAGAGAGAGCATAGGGGGAGGAGCAGAGGGAGAGGAAGAGTGAATCCCAAGCAGATGGACTCCACACTAACTGTAGAGCCCCGCACAGGGCTCTGTCTCACAACCCTGAGGTGATGACCCCAGCAGAAACTAAGAGTCCAACTATTCAACTGACTGCATCAACCAGGCACACCTGTTTTTACCATTTGAAAAAGAGGAAAGCTGGTACAGAGAATATTTCCTTGACCACACTGCTGCAACACTAGGAAGCTAAGATTCTAAGGTAGCTGCAACACACCATTCATTCTTTCAATCATCAAGTATGTATTGAGCTCCATGAGTACCAGAAACTGATCTAGATGGTGGGGAAGAGTAGTGGGCCCAACAGAGGCCCTGCCCTCATGCAGCCTCCATTAGAAAGCCCACTTCAGAGCCTAACTCCTTATTTCCTTTATATCAGCTATGCCTTTTCAACTCACCAGCAGAAAGAAACCTACAGAGTTGTGAAGTAAGGAGAAATTGAGTCCTTGGTGTGCAGAAGGGCCTCCCCTCAGGGGACATTCATTCAGAAATCCCCTTTCCTGCCAGTTCTGAGACAGTTTTTTTACCGTTCCTTTGTTCATACATTCAGTTCTGTTTTCTCCCTCATCACTTCACTCCCACTCAGATCAAACTCCCTCCAATTAAGCCTTAAATCTGTGTAATTCATTCTTTGGTGGTGTTTGCCATTAAGGCTTTTCCAAGCTGAAGATCAATTTTCAAGTCAAATGACTCATGAAAGTAATTAAGCATAATTTCAGTGTTTAGAGGACATTCTTGAAGAATACATGAGAGCAAAATACATTCGTGTTAGCAGAAGATTCAGTGTACAAAATTAGTGTTGGCCTAGCTAACCTGCAAAATGATTCCTAAAATACTTTTATTTGGTTCTTTATTTTGTTGTCATGCTGTGAGTCCCTAATAAAGACCATCTTTACCAAAGATTTCAAGTCGCTTGATCAATATTACTCAACTTCATGTAAAAATTTATGAGGGTAAAAATTCCCAATTTCTGATATACATCCTTACCTCTCTCAGAAACCTGAAGCCTGAGTGACTTGACGATGCTTTCTTTCATTTCTTTCATAAATATTTATTACATGTTTCTCATGTGCCAGGTATCTGGCAAGTGCTAGGATACAAAAACAAAAAAGACGGATAGGCTCTTCCTCTCAGAAAATTTACCATCTTGCATATGTAAAAGTGTGATGCAGTAGTTCTGTTGGCCAAGGCAGTAGGTCCTGAAGAATCACTGGTGTGAGAGGTGTGGGAGACACCTCAGATGGAGAAAGGGGAAGGACAGGAGGTGCTCTCCCGGGCTTGGAGAGCAAAGTTCTCCCCTTTCTGGAGTCAGCCTTGTGCGACAGGGAAGAGCATGGGCTCAGGACCCAGACAACCTGGGGTCTGAGTCCTGGCTTTGGTGCTTACTTGCTGTATGCCTAGGCCAGTTATGCCTAGGTAATTTTTGTCATTCTCTGCACTCATCTGTAAAGTGGAAAGAATAATAATACCCTTCTTGGGACACCTGGCTGACTCAGTGGGTAGAATGTGCAACTCTTGATCTCAGGGTGGTGAGTTCAAGCCCCACGTTGAGTGTAAAGCTTACTTGAAAAATATAAAAATAAATTAAAAAAATAAGATTAAATACTTTCTCCATATAATGATTGTTATAAAGATTAAATGGGATCATTTGTGTCAAGTATTTAAATCAGGGCCGGAGACATAAATTCTATGTGTTTGCTTTTAAAAAAAGGTATGTTTTCCCCTCTTCTGCTGCTCCCACGATGCTAGGTTCCTCTCACCCTCAGTTTCCTGTAACCCTGTTGACAACTGTCTCTCACTGAACAACCCTGCTGTCAGTTGGAAAGATGGAGATAGTAAGCCTCCAGGACTGCTGATGAAACTGTTTTTCAAATATCGTACATACTTTGAGATACTTTCTGATTCTCTTGCCTCATAGGCAGATACAGTATCTACCTTGGGTGAATGTTCCCACAGCTATGTCTCTTATGTTTTTTACACGTGTTTCCCCAGACCCCTGTTGGGTATTTGTCTTATCTACTCGAGTAGATCACAATTTTTTTTTTCAGATTAATTAATTAATTAATTTATTTATTTGAAAGAGAGAAAGGAAGAGCACAGAGGGAGGAGCAGACTCCCCACTGAGCAGGGAGCCTGATGTAGGTAGGGCTCGATCCCAGGACCCTGGGATCATGACCTGAGCCAAAGGTAGACGCTCAACCAACTAAGCCACCTAGGTACCCCAGATGACACAATTTTTAAGATAAAAACACTGTGTTTTACTTAGAAGTCTTTTTATTTAATTCAATTCTAGCAGATCCTAGGCTTTGTAGCAATTCTCTCAGAGCTTTGCTACTTCCATTCCAGATTTTTGCCTCTTCACCTCTTTCTCTAAACAGATGTTCTATTTTACTAGGGAAATTAGGAGAAGGAGCCATCAGGTATAAACTCTCTCAGCCTCCAGACTGATGAGTGTTTTCCTATGCCTGATCTCCAAGAAAACAATAACCACCTCTTGGGCAAAGCATCCGTTGTTACTTAAGCACCTCCACCTGCACTTACACCTAAACCTATTTTAGAGAGCTGCCCAGCATAGCCTAACAGTTAAGAGCATGTGCTTTGTTTAATGAGTTAGCACATGAAAAATACTACATGTACTTAGCACATGGTACACGCTCAGTAAACATTAGCTTCTATTATCTTTCATCACCTTCTACGACTTGCTTCTTTTTTTAAAAAAAAAGATTTTACTTATTTATTTGACACACAGAGAGATCACAAGTAGGCAGAGAGAGAGAGGAGGAAGCAGGCTCCCCGCTGAGCAGAGCCCAATGTGGGCCTCGATCCCAGGACCCTGAGATCATGACCTGAGCCAAAGGCAGAGGCCTTAACCCACTGAGCCACCCAGGCGCCCTACGACTTGCTTCTTTAATGACCTTCTTTCATATCTTTCCTCAATCTTCCAAATCTTCTCCACCCTAAAAAATATTCTTCCGAACCCTACATTCTCCTTGATTCATGATCCTCACTGGCTTCTTTCCTTTAATTGTAAATCAAACTTGTGAAAAGAACAGTTCACATTTGCTGGCTTTCTAATCTCTCTTTCTACTCCCTCCCTGACCCACCACAGACAATTTAGGTTCCAGATCAAACATTCCACTAACTCTGCTCTGACAAATGTTGCTAATGACCTCGTTGGTGTCCATTCTACTTCATGTCTCTGAAATTTAACACTCATCCTTTAGAAAAAAAATCTCTCCTCATCTCTTCACCTTCAATAACTCTGCTCTCTCTGTTCTCCTACTTCTCTAACATCCCCTTCTGTCTCTCATTGACTTTTTCTTCTGCCCACTCCCTGAACGTTAATATTCCTAACTATTCTCTCCTTAACCTCACTTCTTCCCATAGCGTCTGAGAGCAAATCTATATATTCAGCTCTGACCTTTGGCCCAAACTTTAGACTCACAAAGCCAGTCACTTTCTACTGTCCAGACACACCACCATGCATATCCAAATCAACCAGATGCCTACCCTATCTTAGTCAGTGGACCAACTTTCCAACCAGTCACCCAAGTTACATATCTCAAGGGCATTTGATTCATTACCCACACATCCAATCAGTTATCCAGACCAGATTCTATCTCTCTTTTACATGATCTAATCTCTCCTCCCCAACCTTTCTACCTCTCCACAAGTCTAGAGTGTCATCATCTTTCCAATGATGGAAAGGACTACTGAAGACCTTCCCTACCAAACCTCCAATCTCTAGTTTCTTACTGTAGATAATCCAGTCTGCATACAGTTTCCAAAGTGTAATCATTATAAAATACAGATCTGCTTTCCTCACTTTCTGAATATAACTCTGCAATATCGTCTCATCGCCTACAATAAAGCCTGTAAATAAAGCCCATGTCTAGTAAAATCTCACCGAGTACTCTAAGATCTAGCTACTTTGGATTATCTCTTAATCCCAGACTCAACCAAGACATTTCTTTGTACATTACTGTGCATAATTCACAGTGTAGCTCATGTCTTCTTATAACATAATCACTGGGATAGACCAGTTGATCCTAAGGTGGTGTTCCCAAGCTATGGAATTATGATAGTCTTTTTCTTGTATAACCTATTTCAAAGTACTGGCTATCCTGAAACCCAAATGGAAAACAAGAAATCTTTTTTATAAATGTAATCAACAGATACTCAGAATATCATCTGCCAAGCCACATAAATAATGCATTACCATAGAAATACCAAACACTGTTTTTCACTACATCTGTATCTTTGGGATAAATACCCCATAGTGCAATTGCAGGGTCATAGGGTAGCTCTATTTTTAATTTTTTAAGGCATCTCCACACTGTTTTCCAAAGCGACTGCACGAACTTGCATTCCCACCAACTGTGTAAGAGGGCTCCCCTTTCTCTGCAGCCTCTCCAACATTTGTTGTTTCCTGTCTTGTTAATTTTAGCCATTCTGACTGGTGTAAGGTGGTATCTCAGTAAATTCAAGTATCACATGGTTTCACTTACATGTGGTGCATAAGAGGTAATATAGAGGACAGTAGGAGAAGGAAAGGAAATGGGAAGTAGAGTAATTCGGGGAGAGAAATGAAACACGAGAGACATTGGAGTCAGAAACAAACTGAGGGGGCGCCTGGGTGGCTCAGTGGATTAAAGCCTCTGCCTTTGGCTGAGGTCATGGTCTCAGGGTCCTGGCATCGAGGCCCGCATAGGGGAAAAAAAATCTCTGCTCAGCGGGGGGCCTGCTTCTTCCTCTCTCTGCCTACTTGTGATCTCTCTCTATCAAATAAATAAATAAAATCTTTAAAAAAAAAAAAAAGAAACAAACTGAGGGTCCTGGAGGGGAGAGGGTGGGGGCATGGGAGAGCCTAGTGGTGGGTACTGAGGGCACGTATTGCATGGAGCACTGGGAGTGGGGCATAAACAATGAATCCTGGAATACTGAAAAAATAAAATTAAATAAAAAAAAAAGAAATACCAAACACTTATATTTATAATGTAATAAGCCCTGTTTGAAATGGGATGCATAGATGGATAGATAGATAGATTACTTAAGTGTATAACACTTAGAACAAAAATAGTGTAATAAAAGTATATATCTCAAAAGGTTGTGGTGAGGATTAAGTATACTCCTGTATAAATCAGAACATTTTATCCTCACTGCAGTTGAGATACACACTATTGTTCCATTTTAGACACTGAGGAAACTGGTTTAGATAGAATCAGTAATTTACCTAAGAGCACACAGCAAATAAACACTGGACCTGGGCTTTGAAGCCAGTCAATGTGGCACTGAAGTCCACGAACTTAATAGCTACTCTCTTCTGCCTTTGGTTCAAACAGTAGTCATAGTAACATCCCTCAGGTTTTCTACATATCAGATGCTGCTCGAATATATTACATGTATCACTTTACTCAATCGTCACAACACCTTCTGTGAGGTAGGTGCTATTTTTTCTGCTTGATTTCCTATGCAAATAAACTTGGCTTAAAGAAAGTCAAATAAAAATTCAAACTGTAAATCCGGAAAAATCTGGAAGTGAATAATCACTTTAAAAAGTATGCATTTACTCTTCTAAAAGCCTTATTTCAGAATTCCTTGGCATTTTAGATTTCTCAGATCATTAGCAACAGGTACCTTTCCAATATAAAAGTGAGGATCTCTTTACTCATTCAAACTTCTGTCCACTCAGCAAATCTTTACTGAAAGCCTACTGTATGCAAGACACTAAATACGTCAAAAAAAATGTTTCTTCTTTCATGAAAATAAAAATCTGGGAAACAGAAAACGACATTAAATCCAAATCCAAATACAATGAGATGTGACAGGTAGGATTGCAGAGAGGTTAAGAGAATAGATTCAAAAACTAGACAGACTTTGTTCAAAGCCTAGTTTTGTCACTTACTTCCTATGTGACTTTAGGAAATTCATTTAAACGATTTGTGCTTTATTTTTTTCATAGTACCTCCATCATATGATTGTTGTCAAGTTTGAATGCACATAAAGAAATTTGATCTGTGCTTTAAACTAGGTAACACTCAGGGCAGCAAGAGTGAATAGTAGTAATTGTTGTCGATGTGATTGTCACATGAAGTTACACTGAATTCAGAAAGATTGAAAGAGACTAATTTTTTATATTGGAGGAAGAAGAGTTTAGATAAGTTATTAAAGAAAACATAACTCTAGGGCGCCTGGGTGGCTCAGAGGGTTAAGCCTCTGCCTTCGGCTCAGCTCATAATGTCAGGGTCCTGGGATCCTGTCCCACATCGGGCTTTAGGCTCAGCAGGGAGCCTGCTTCCCCCTCTCTCTCTGCCTGCCTCTCTGCCTACTTGTGATCTCTCTCTCTCTTCAAATAAAGAAATAAAATCTTTTTTAAAAAAAGAAAAGAGGGTGCCTGGGTGGCTCAGTGGGTTAAAGCCTCTGCCTTCAGCTCAGGTCATGATCTCAGAGTCCTGGGATCAAGGCTTTCTGCTCGGCAGGGAGCCTGTTTCCTCCTCTCTCTCTGCCTGCTTCTCTGCCTACGTGTGACCTCTGTCTCTGTCAAATAAATAAATAAAATCTTTAAAAAAAAAAAAAGAAAAGAAAACATAACACTAGATGGGTTTTTAGAAGATAGGTAAGTGTTCTCCAGGTAGACAAAAAGGAAATATAGATGGGCAAGGTTAAAAGCAAGAAAGAGTAACTTTTAAAGCTGATCCAGCTGAAGAGGTGGTATGTCTATGTGTCTTCAGCATGTTGCTTTGGAGACCTATAGCCTTGGGAGATAGGAACATAACAAGGGTGGAGAAGTGATGCCCTTATTATGATTATAGATCTTTAAAAGCTATCATTTGAAACCATGTTTATTACTAGATAGAGAATAATAACACCTTCTTCTGTGTTTGTATAGCACCAATTCTGTACAATTTTAAGATAATATCTCAGTAATCTCCACAACCTTGGAGGTCTGTCCAATTATAATTATCACCATTTTTCATATGGGAAAGCAGGAGAAGAAGGAGAAGCAGGAGAAGAAGGAGAAGAAAGCCGAAATCCAGGGTTGCAACTCACCAAAGTGTCCAAAATAAAAAGATCTTATTAACTTCACACCTTCCTCCCCATTTCTCTCCTTGTATGGAAACAGAGCAAAAGTCTGTAGCTTAAAAAGGCTAGGGAAGTGTTAAAAAAACAATCAGAAATAGTGATGAGCCATGTAGAAAATGTTGGATGAACTGTGAGACAGGTTTGGGATGACAAGAAGGCTGTGTAGGGGTAAGTTGGATTGATTGACAGAAGAAATTTTATTTGTTTTTTTAGATTGCAGCACATGTAACTTACATGCAGTAAACTACATAAATCATGCGTGTATACATTGATGAATTAATGCAAATGAATACTATCTTTGTTTGCTACAGATGCCATCACAAAATACACAGAACAAACTGGGTGACTTAAGCAACAGAAATTTATTTTCTCACAGTTCTGGAAGCTGGAAGTCCAACATTAAGGTGCTTGCAGGGTTGGATTTCCCTGAGGCCTCCTCCTGGCCTCTTTCTTACTGCCTCTTCACATGGTCTTTGTTTCATGTGCTTGGTGTCTCCTCTTCATACAAAGATATCCATCATATTGTATTAGGGCCCCTTCCTAATGGTCTCTTTTAACTTAATCAACCCTTTAAAGACCTTATCTACATATACAGTTACATTCTGAGGTACTGAGGATTTGGACTTCAATATGAAATTGGGTGAAGGACATAATTCAGCCATAATGATACATAGATAAGATAAAAACAAGAACACCCAAGATATAGGACATTTCTATCATTTCAGAATGATTCTCTGCTCTCTTCCTAGTAATCCTCCAGTGCTAATCCCTTTGACATTTATCACCATTGCTGTTTTTTCCTGTTTTTGAACTTTATAGTATGTGTTTATATTCTTTTTGACTGCTGTTTCCTACCCACCTCCCCCCACACCAGCAACATCCTGTCTGTGAGATTCATCCATGTTATTGCATATAGTGCTACTTTATTTTATAAATTTTAAATTACAATTTATGTGATATTTGAGGTTCTACCAGTTTTTGGCTGTTGTGAATAAAGCTGCTGAAAATATTCTTGTATGTCTTTTGGTGGACATAATCATTCCTTTCTGTTAGGTATATATACAAAAGTGGAATTGCTAGGCTATAGATTTACTGGTATATTTAATGTTAATAAATGCTATAGAATAATTTTCAAAAGTAGGTATGAAAACATGCACTCACACTAGCAAGTTTCAGTTGCTCCACATCTTCATTAACACTTGACAAAATCAGTCTTTTAAATTTTAACCATTCTGTTGGTGACGTATAAGTATCTTACTGAAGTTTTAATTTGTATTTCTCTAAAGACTAATGCTACTGATTTCTGATCTTTTGACATCCTTTTCTGTGAAACATCTGTCCAAGTCTTTTTTCTGTTTTTAAATTGGTTTATTTCTGGGGCACCTGGGTGGCTCAGAGGGTTAAAGCCTCTGCCTTTGGCTCAGGTCATGATCTCAGGGTCCTGGGATCGAGCCCCACATCGGGCTCTCTGCTCAGTGGGGAGCCTGCTTCCCCCTCTTTCTCTGCCTGCCTCTCTGCCTACTTGTGCTCTCTCTCTCTCTGTGTCAAATAAATAATAAAATCTTAAAAAGATTTTTAAAAATTGGTGCCTGGGTGGCTCAGTTGTTAAGAGTTGGCCTTTGGCTTAGGTCATGGTCCCAGGATCCTGGGATCGAGCCCCACATTGGGCTTCCTGCTCAGCAGAAAGCCTGCTTCTCTCTCTCTCACTCTCCCTGCCTGTATTTCCTCTCTAGCTGTGTTTCTCTCTGTCAAACAAATAAATAAAATCTTTAAAAACTAATGATAATAAAATAAATTCATTGATTTATTTATTTCCAAAGTTCTTTATATATTCTAAACACAGATTTTTTTTTTTCAGCATTTGTATAGCAGATATCACCTCTTGGTCTGCAGTTTATCTTTTCTCTTTTTTAAATGGTGTCTTTTTATGAACAGACATTCTTAATTAAGACCAACAAATCAATCTTTCCTTTTATGGCTTTTGTTGATGCTAATATAAGAAATCTTTTCTTACCCAATGTCTTGAAGATATTCTCTTGTTTCATCTAGAATCTTGGTTGTTTTACTTTCACATAGAGGAGTATGTTTCATCTCAAATTATTTTTTCCATATGTATATCCAATTGACCTAGCATTATTTCTTTCCCACTAAACTACAGTAGCCAGTCTGTAGCAAATCAGGTGACCATTTTTGTGCAGGTATTCTGGGTTCTCTACTCTAAATTTTATTTATTTGGCAGAGAGAAACACAGCCAGAGAGGGAACACAAGCAGCAGGAGTGAAAGAGGAAGAAGCAGGCTTCCCGCCAAGCAGGCAGCCCAATGCGGGCCTCCATCCCGGGACTCCGTGCTCATGACCTGAGCCGAAGGCAGAGGCTTAACCCCTGAGCCACCCAGGCACCCCTGGGATCTCTATTCTATTCCATTTGTCTACTTACTCAACCTGTGGTAACATCAGTTTTATACAAATCCTTGACATACAGTAAGTCTCAAGTTTGTTCTTCAAAATTGCCTTGACTCTTCTAAGTTCTTTGAATTTCAAGTAAATTTTAGAATCATCTTGTCTAAATTTCTACTAAAGAACATGCTGGGTTTTGATTAGGAGTACACTGACTTTACTTGGTCAAGAAATGAAATCTTCATATATTAAAGTTGCTAAGCAATAAACATAGGGTTTCCTCTATTGATCTGGATCTTCTTCAGATGCTTTCAGTCATATTTTGTAATTTTTAGGAAATAGGTCTTACATGTCTTTTGTTAGATTTCTTTCTAAATATTTGGATTGGGGGTGCTATTATAAATGGTAATTTAAAAAATTATTTTCTAGTTTGGTACTGATATACATATAATCAATTGCAAAATTAATTTATGATAATTTATTTATAGATTCTTTTCCTTTTTTACATGAGCAAGCATGTCATATGTATAATGACAATTTTACTTCTTCCCCTCTAAACTGTATAGCTTTTATTTTGTTTTCTTGTCTTATTATAACAGCTAATTCCAGTGCAATGCAGAACTGAAAAGTCACCACTATTATTTGATATTTGTTTTGGAAATGCTAGCCAATGCAGTTGAATAAGAGAAAAAAAATGAGGCAAGAAGAAAACAAACTTACAATTATTTGTAATTGATATAATTATAAACATCAAAAATATGAACAATTCAAATAAAATTATTTCAAGACAAAAGAATTAATTAACGGTAATCACGAATTTAATACGAAGGTCAGGTCAAATATTTACTTTAGAATAATGATTTTCTCTCAGAAAACAGAATGAAAAGAAATGTCTCAGTCACAATCATTATGAAAAGTTGAAATTTGGGCTGCCTCGGTGGCTCAGTTGGTTAAGCATCCAACTCTTGTTCTCAGCTCAGGTTTTAATTTCAGGTTTGTTAATTCAAGCCCTGTGTTGGGCTTCATACTGGGTGTGGAGCTTGCTTAAACACACACACACACACACACACACACACACCAAAAAACTGAAATTGGAATGAATAAGAAAGAACAGAAGTTTAAAATTCCTCAGTGGTACATAAAAAAAGTTAAATAGATATAAAGACAACCTTAATTTGGACATAGGACTCAATATTTTAAAAGACATCAGTTATCTTTGAATCAATCAAAAATATGAGCAAGCCTTTTGGGGTTTTCTTAAAGTTTGAATTAAACAATACTAAAATTCATATTAAAAATACACATAAGAAAAAATTCTAAAAGAGAAGAATCATGAGGAAATAATAGATAATATATTTAAAATTGTGTTTCCTTGACCTTGGATGAGACAAACAGATCAGTGAGACAAATGAGAAAATCCATAAATCATCCTCATTATCAGAATTTAATAAATGATAAAAGTTGTACTTTAGTAAAGGAGGCAATATGAATTATTGAATAAACAATGCGGGTAAGATTGACCAAATGCTTAAGGAACATAAAGCTAATTTTTCCTCTTTACCTTCTATACTGAAATGTGAAAAACAAACAAACACATAAAATATCTAGAAGAAAACATGGACTATTAATTCATCGATAATTTTGGCATGAAAAAAGCCTTTATGAGTATTTTCAAAGCCATCAACCTATACAGGAAAAGTTTATATCCAAAATTATACCTTAATATTTTAAATTTTTATCAATTTTAAAACTCTATACAGGAAAAAAGGGCAAAAGCAAAGGCAAAAACAGATTGAAAAAAATATTTGCCATACATGTCACAAACCATCTTCTTTTTCTTTTTAAAGATTTTATTTATTTGAGAGAGAGACGCAGAGAGAGCATGGGTGGGGGAAGGTGTAGAGGGAGAGGGATAAGCAGACTCCCCACCAAGCAGAGAGCCCTGTTCCAAGCTCTATCCCAGGTCCCGGAGATCCTGACCAGACCTGAAGTCAAACACTTAACCAACTGAGCCACCCAGGTGCCCCAAACCACCTTTCATATACAAAAAAATCTCAAAAATAAGTAAATAAAAGATAAATAACTCAGTGGAAAAAATAAGCATAGGGGTTCGTGGAAAAATATTTTAGACAATTAATAAAAGAAAAAATATTCAGCCATAT